>WEIS01005802.1:2373-17732 GCA_013389965.1 Todus mexicanus | reverse complement strand
TGTTTCTTGAGTACACCTAGTTCTGGCATATGGAAAAGACTTCTGCATTGGCATTTTGACCAGGAGATACATATAATGTTATGGATGAAAAGTGCATTTTGTTCATCTGCCAGTGCATTATACTGAAACACAATCAGATAGAAGGATTTTCGGATGGCAGATTTTAACGTGTCTCAGTTAAATTTTATCATTCTCCTCAGAAATAAGGCCAACTGTGCTCATTCCAAATACCATCTATAGAACAAGGCTTCCTCTTTTATATTTTTCCTTTGGGGGTCTTTTATTTTTGCCTGTATCTGTACGTGAACAAGAGCTATTTCAACCTTTATTAGTCTAAATGAAGTAATATTAACTCTGAAGAGCGTGATTATTTGTTCCAGTTATCAATGCAATTTTGTAAACAGGCTTTTTAAACCATCTCTTTGTCTTCTCACTGCCTTGCAAGTGATCGCTCCGCACTCCTGTGCACAGCACATCACTGGAGAGTGTTCTGCTAGATTAAAATTTTGAAGCCCTGTTATTTGGATGCGCTCTGTTTTGAAAGGTTTCTGTAAGGAAATTTGTATTTCTGCCTTTCTACCCATTGTACACAGAGGACCCTAATACTGTCTTTTTTTATCTTTTCTTTCAAGGGGCAGTACAAAAAAGCAATTGGCAGCCTACATCACTTGGCAGCTCTTCAGGGCTCCCATTCGCCACAGCAAATCACAGGACAAGGATCACTAGAAAATCAGAGAGCGCTGATCCAGTTAGCAACGTGCCACTTTGCCCTTGGAGAATATCGAGTACGTACGGCATTCCGCACGCTGATCCTTCATCATCTGGCCCTGTGGTTCCCGTTTGTCTTCTTCCTTTGAATTTTCCCGTTGGCCTGTTTGCAACAGGGTGTCAAACATAAGCCAATGTCCACTGAAAAATCCGTGTTTCACAGCAAGAAGAATTACACTTCCTGGTGCATTAGCTGACTGTCTGTTAGCATCTCTCTTAGACAGTCTATTTGGTAGTTATGATTTCAGGGAGGTTAGTTATGATTTTTCCATAGCTACAAGCGTTTGAGTTGTCTGTAAATGTAACCTTAAATTTGAATTCCTTAACTTTACTGAAACGGTTTTAAATATTGAGGGAAAACTCTTAGGTATAGGCTTCATGTGGCAGGGGAAAGGAAAGATTTCTAGAAAAGAAACTTCTGTGATCATCTTAGAAAAGAATTAGTTATCAGCTGACAGTATAAGAGACTCCAGAACAATATTGTCTGGCTTGACCTCTGAACTTGTTTTACCTTTGCAATACACATTTTGTATTTTTACTATTACTGGAGTTCATGGTGGTCTGAGGTCAGTCAGTGTCAGCATTAATAATAAAGGTTGGGTCTCAGGATCTAATGTCATCCTAGTGCTACTGAACAAATCTTTCTGTCCCTTCCAGTTTGCAACTTTCTCATTGGAAATGTGATAATATATTCCCACAGACCTCCTATCGTCTCTAGGAAAGAGCATTAAAAATTCATTGCATTTCTGTCCTGCTGTCAGATTGCCATTTTCCTTTCTATTTTTACCACAGCCAGAACAAGTTTTTAAAAACTATTCTAAGAATTCATTTGAAAACTTAATCCTTCAAAATAAAATAGTTTTTGATTGCAGTTGGATTGATCTTACACTCTTGAAAAGAGGAACGCCAATACATATTTTTTCACAATTAGAATGACAGCTACGTCTTTTCTTTTAGCCAAACTAAGTTACGTACTGAGTCTGCTCAAGTTCTAGCAGAGAATTTTGTGATTGTTTGGGATCGTGTTTTTTTCTTTTGTGGTTTCTGAGATTTTTTTAATCATTATTAACATATCTGAATCTTAAGAACTTTAATTTAGACTTAGTTTTATCACATCTCTCTTTTTTGTTTATCTATAGCAAACCTGTGAAAAAGTGCTGGACCTCATGTGCTGTATTTTACTTCCAATACAAGAAGGAGGTAAAGTACAAGAGGAGCAACCTAAAGTAAAGTCTAAATTCAGGAAAGGTAAGCTACTACCTTAACCTCAGTGTTAGCTCAATTCTAGTTCATACATTTCAGTTGAGTATATAATTCTTCTCTCTTAGTATTACGAGAAGGGAGGAAGTTCTTTATCCCCTCTTGGTTTTATGAGTGGTTTTCCTGTGGTACCTCTTAAAGTCTATTGGTGACAAAGTCCTACCACAGGAAAAGAGAAATGAAGAAAAAGTTTTAAAATGTGTAACTTCAAGTTTTGAATCATTTGCAATTTACCTTCAAAGGTTTCCTCCCTAACTGAGATTTGCCAATTGTTTATTTCTTTCGCTCCATTTATAATTTCTTTCAAACTTAGATAATCATGAGACCCCTGAAGAAGTGCATAATAAACTGTTCTGTTACAGGGTCTGATCTGAAGCTTTGGCCCTGTACCAGTAGAGCTATCATGCCTTACTGCCTTCATCTATTGCTGGCTTGTTTCAAGGTAAGCTATACAGTCAAGGCTTTAAATTCTCTCGCGTCTCCAAGGCCTCATTTAGGTCCTGAAACTGCACGGCCCTATCGCAGTGGTGGGACTAGGTGTGAAGCGCGGTGCCTCAAGTGCTTCTCACTGCAGCAGGCTTGTGGAGGGTCTTTATTGGGGAGAGGAGAGAGTGTGGGTGGAGGAGGCTTTGTTCTCTCTTTTTCTCTTCTATTTGTTTCAGTTTTGGGCAGAGGAGATAGAATTAATCTCAAAATATTGTTACCAGCATTGAGACTTCCCTTTTAGGTCAGTGGAGAGAATTTGGTATTTTGGATAGAAATTTCCAGTGTATTTTGAATATTTATATTAGGGCAGAATGAAATACGCTCCTGAAGAACTTCTTTTGTATTTGCACAGATGTACATGAGATGAACCACGTATGTTTATAAAAGCAACATGTGTTTCCCGATTGTCTCAATGTCTTTTTTTACCCCTGAAGCTCAGAGCTTTCACAGACAACAGAGATGACATGGCGCTGGGCCACGTAGTTGTTCTGCTTCAACATGAGTGGCCAAGGGGAGAGAACTTGTTCCTGAAAGCCATCAACAAAATCTGCCAACAAGGAAACTTCCAGTATGAGAATTTTTTCAACTATGTCACAAGTATCCTTTCTCTAACCAAGGAAGTGTTTCACATCCAAAACTATGTGCTGGGGTGCTGAAAAAGCTGTTACATAGTTTCAGCAGCAGCTTTCTCTGGGAATCATAGTCTGTAGTTATTTCCATACAGTGCAAGCCTCTTGTAATAGGTGGTAATGCACAGGGGGCTATAAATAAGCCTCCTGTCACCTGTTCTGGCACTTGAGGGTACTCTTAAGTACGCCGCAATTGCACTTTCATTCAGAAAAACAGCAGCAGCTTTGGCTGCCCGTGCAAGTGATGGCAGTCTGCTTAGGGAGATATATAGGGCATCATAGATTTAGACTAGATATTAGGAAGAAGTTCTTTACAGTGAGGGTGGTGAGGCTCTGGAACAGGTTGCCCAGGGAAGTTGTGGATGCTCCATCCCTGGAGGGGTTCAACGCCAGGTTGGATGAGGCCTTGAGCAACCTGGTCTAGTGGGAGATGTCCCTGCCATGGCAGGGGAGTTGGAACTAGATGATCTTTAAGGTCCCTTCCAACCCAAAACATTCTATGATTCTGTGATTATACTGCAAGGTTGTTAGCAAATACGATAAAGCAGTACCTGTGCTTCAAAGAAGTGAATGATTTGGGCTGTTGTTTATAAAATGCTTTGTGTGGGTAAGATTTTGGGGTTGAGTAAGATACTGAGCTATGTCAAAATTCACGTAAAGCACATCTGATTTCTGTATTCAGTTATCTGACACACACTTTGATCAGCATGCAAGCACATGGACAGTTCAGTGTTTAACCTAAATAGACATCCAGTCACGGTCCTCAGGAAACAAGGGGTCTCTCCTATAGGATCATAGAATAATTAAGGCTGGAAAAGACCTCTTAGATCATCGAGTCCAGCCTATGACCTACCACCACCACTCAGCTAAACCCTGCCACTAAGTGTGGCATCCAGTCTTTCCTTAAACCCCTCCAGGGATGGCGACTCCACCACCTCCCTGGGCAGCCCAGTCCAATGTTTTATCCTCCTTTCTGTGAGGAAGCGGCTCTGAATATCCAACCTAAACCTCTCCTGGTGCAGCTTCAGGCTGTGCCCTCTCCTGTCACAAATTGCCAGAGACAACAAGAAAAGCTTTGGTGTTAGAGGAAGGGGGGGGTGTAAAAAAAAAAGAGAAGCTGAAAAAGGGACCAAAATAGAAAACGAAAAGGGGTGGTATGTACCACTGTGGTGGCATCTGCTTCAGTCTCAGCCTCTAGTATGCAGTGCTTTGACAACCTGCAGTGCAGGAGAAGGAAGTAAAAACAACCAGGGAGTTTGTTTGGAGAGATGAGCTTTCTTTACTTCTGTCTGACTGTACCTATGAAGACATGAGGAAAGAAAAGAAACTGAGTGATGTGTGCATGTTGCCCTTTAAAAAGCCATTTCTCATGAATTTGTGGAGGCTTAGGAATACACTCTGTGATCTTTATCACTTTTGAGAATGAGGTACTTGAACAGCTCTTCATTCTGATTGTCCTTTCAGCAATGTGGCTTCAGATATGAGGGATAGGAAGGAGTGTTCTCTATCATTTCTTTTCCCCACTTAAATCTTTAACGTTTTCTTCAGATATTGATATGTTGGAGGAATTTGCTTATTTAAGAACACAGGAAGGAGGGAAAATTCATCTGGAACTGCTGCCAAATCAAGCAATGTTGATCAAGTAAGGATAAAAAAGCATTTACTGTTTTCTCTGGGGGGGAAAAAAAAGGGAGTATGTTCTGGTTGTCTTTGCTTCTTGTAATCTTCTGGATAGTAAGTTCGTCATGTCTTTGAGTTTGTTAAGGAGTTCAAACAAGACCGTTGAGTTTCTTTTTCTGACTCTCTTGCTAATCTGTGAATGCTTTTTGAGGGTTCTTCAACTTTACATTTATTTTTAAGTGTGGCATCTGCTTTAGAATGATTCATATTCATTCTGTGATTTTATTTCTTCACCATGAGAGTGGTGAGACACTGGAACAGGTTGCCCAGAGAGAGGCTGTGGATGCCCCATCCCTGGAAATGTTCAAGGCCAGGTTGGATGGGGCTTCTGAGCAAACCTAGTTTAGTGGGAGGTGTCCCTGCCCGCGGCAGGGGAATTGGAATTAGATGATCTTTAAGGTCCCTTCCAACCCAAACCATTCTGTGATTCTGTGATATTGAAGTGATTACAGTATTGCTCTTTCAACCAGACACTTGCACTTTGCAGGAATTCTTTAAATAATAAAGCATGAGTGTGAATAGGAATGCTGAACAGAAAGCACTAGTTGTTGTAAACGACGTTACGAAAGCACCGAATGATGAAAAACTTAGGTTTAAAAACACAAATGAAATCACACCCCAGGTAGATAAACTCTAACAACCTTTCCATCAGAACTAGCAAGTCATCTCTTGCTATGTACTGAAGAAGCTTATTCTGCTGGGCTTATTACGAGATGCTGAAGGAAATTAATAATTTGGCTTAACTTCCAAAGTGTTTGTAGTTTTGAGTCAAGACTGAACAAGTATCTGCTGCAGGAGTTTTGTGGCAGAATGCTTTGGAATATCCTCATTGTTTATTAGAACTTGTGGTATTTTGCTTCCTAAGAGGGTGACTGCCAAAGTTTGTTGAAATTCCAGTTTGGGTCAGTATATTCTGGCTATTCACTAACTAGAAATGGGCTAAAGTTTTTTAAAAATGGGAGGCTAACATTGGGCAACTGAATCCAAATTTGCACTAGTGACTCAATTTTCCAGAGTTCCAAGTATCCGACAGAAAAAGGAGATACTAGATGTAATTTAAAAAAGAAAAGGAAGAAATACAGATGCTTAATTATTTCCTCTTTTAAATTCTAGGTTTTCAAACTGTTACCCTTGCTGTATCTCACTGCTTGTAACCAGCTGTAGGAAAACAAGGATCAGGATATGCTGCATTACGTATGGTGTTAAGTAATAAGCTTGTCAGCAAGAGGGTTTAGGACCGCAGACTATGCCTGGTGACTTCTGAGCTGCTGTCTCAAGTCAGCTGCAATAGCTCGATGCCGTTTGGCTGCATCGCAGCTTTTATTTTGATTGACGTGGTAGCTGTTACTTGCTGTTCCCACCCCACCAGTGAAGAAGCAGGTAGCAAGCAGTGTTTCTAGCAGGACAAAAATCTCTCCTTCACCACCTTTTTGACCGTTGTTTCGTCCCGAATGATGGAAGCGCTTGTAGAATAGAGGCCCGTTTCTTTGTGCTTATTGAGCTAAAGTGGTCAAATATCCTGTCAAGCTGGAAAAGCTGTGTACACTGTCCTTTATGTGGCTGAGATGTGCATCGCTTCATCAGAGAGCTGATGGGAGGGAGAGTTCAGGGCGTAGTCCTCTAATCGAAGATGACGTCTCTTCTCCTGGAACCCCAGATATTTTTTTAGCTGGACTGCTGTGAGAAGGGTGTCACCCAGCAGCGTTGACCTCAGCAGCACTGGTTAGTTCATGGCCTCCCTCAGCTAGGGTTTCAGATAAAACGTGTCCTGGGGCAGTGGGTGGTAATGTCAAAATCTGCAGACTGACTTTCATCTTTCAAAGCTGTCACCGGTTCTGGCCGTACGAGCTGCTGCACCATCCTCGCAGTAATTAGCAGGGTCAGCTCAGATACTGTTCAGTCAGGCACAGGAAGGCTCTGTGAGTTTGCCAGCACAGCCCGAAGACAAAGCAGTTGCTCCTTTGCCTCCTCTTTAGTCAGCGTAGATACACGTAGCAATCCTGCAGCTGAATCGATGGGAAATGTATTACAGGTACTACATGTTTTTTTATAAGGACAGCTTTTTTGTTGCGTGATTTATAGAACATTTTCTCCCCAGGTGAATTCCACATTCTTCTTCCAGTACTTTTCCTCCATAGGTTATACTTCGTAGGAAGTTATATTGATGTTTCTGAACCCAGGAAAGCAAACTGCAATGTGGTTTTTAAAAGCTGAAGTAAGATCTTGGTATCCTGCAGACTTATAATGGGGTCCTGCAGAATATAGAGAGATATATACAGCTTGTAAGCTTTGCCTTTTGCTTGTATCTGTTGTGGGAATGGAAAGGTCCGTGGTTTTGGTTTTAGCTGGCGATCCAGTCAGCTCATTCTGTTTGCAGGGTCAACAAGACTTCTGTGATGAGCTCTGAATTCCACCACTGGAGACTCTAGCGCTCCGTTCTAGACAAGCCAGGTTTCATAGTCTTATTGATGATCCCTGTCAGTAGTGGCTGTGTTGGGTACTGAGGTTAAAGAGGAAAATGACAATATGCAAGAAATGACTGGTGACTATTGTGCTCCTCTTTGTGATAGATCTCACTCTAGTCTAATCTTAGCCTACCAAACTACGTAAGCTTGATGGGAAAGCTGTTGAGTGTTGTTCGGCATCTGCTCGCATTCTCATCACATCTGCCCTTGGGACAGAGGAGGAAAAGCTCAGTTGGTTTGAAGTGAAGCAAAGCATCTTGAAAGTGTAATTTTTATCCCGATGGTGCACTTGGGTATGTTTAGTTCTGACTGCAGATCTTGCAAAAACAGTAAGGAAGGCACAGTGGTGCCGAATGCCTTTTGCAAATATCTGCCTCTCTAGGACCGATAACGCCTTGCTGTTCCTTTGTATTTTCTGTTCCCCGTGTCCATTTTTGCAAGTACTGGACTCATTCCTGCCAAGAACTCTTGAAAATGTCTCTCATTTGATGGAATAATTCTTGTGACTATTTTATTGCAGGTTTATTGTAGCTGTATTGTAGAGTGTTTCTGTACTACTGAAATGTCCCATCTTTATTTGGCTTTTATAAGTGTAGCTCTCCATCCATATTCATTTAGTAAGTTATAGATACTAACCGAAAGGGCCACCTGTGAGACCTGAAGGTAGGCACCTAACTCGATACTATAGGTATGTAAGCGTGAGTCTTGCTTCTCTGCTGCTTTCTTAGCCTCTACGGGGCTGAATGATACATTTAATACTCCGGTGCCCAATAAGATTTGGGTGACATTTTGAGAGAGTTAGGTTAAGAAACTAGACCTGTTCTCCAAATACCAGATTGCTCATTTCTCCTTAGGCACGGGGCGTTGGATTTGCCCTGGGCTGGATGTGTGAGGTGGTTATGTTGTGTTATAGGTAGCACACGGAGATGAGGACTTAACTTCACAGAGAAGACAAACTGTCTTTCAGCTGAGACACCTGTTGGTGACTTGTTCACATGGCCCTGGTCATAAATGGGAGGCTGCTCTAAGTGGGCATGATGTTGTGCCATCCTCTAACAGCCATTTTTGTACGCAGTTTGAATTGGAAAAGGTGGAAAAGGCCGCCGGGGAGGGTTATGAGAAGATACTTAGGCAACCCATAACAAACGCTGTCATGTTACTCAACGTGGCCGATCCCCGCTGTGCATGCACTCGGCTCGGGCTCAGCACCAAATCCCTTAACTCCCAGTTGTGGGCTCTCCTGGTTCGCTGAGGTGCTCTTGCCAGCTCTGGAGGGAAGCCGTGCTATTCGCGGCGCTCCTCTGATGAAAGCTTTCCCGAATGGCACGCTTCCTGGGAAGAGCAACGACAGCGCGGCGGCGTACAACCGGGAATGGTTTCTGCACCTACCGCTGTCCTTTCTCCTGGTCTGGCCGTCCGAAAACGCGTCTATCTATTTTAGACCACAGTTGCAGAACAGCCTTGCAATGCCGGCCGGAGATATTTGCATGTTGGGTGCTGTGAGGGTCCTGCACCCCTTCAGCTGCTCTGTGGTTGTATTGCTACGTGGTCTCACCCTCGGGTGTTGGGTTTTTTTTTTGTTGCTCCTTTTTCTGGAGAGATGTTTTGCACCAGAGGGGGAGTTGGTGTGTGGGTGTTTGAATGCTGCTGTTTGCTGTTTTTTAAAGGACTTCTAGCCCTCCCATGGGGTTACTGCAGCAGGAATTCATACCTGTGCTACAGCCCAGCATACAGACTGCTGACAGGTACCAAGTGGAAAAACCCCGCTCATAGTGTGCTGTGTTTTGTCAACATGTTTTATGGCCCATGGTTTTCAGCAATTCGTCACTCAGTATTTATCCTTTTTGTTGTTTTTTTTCCTCCATTTGTGCCTACATTGCCTGGCAAACCCATGTTGTTCTGCTATAACATTTCTTTTTCTTTTTCCCATAAGTTGCCAGTATCCATGTCCTTTCAATTTAATAATCACCGTTGAATTCAAAACAAATATGTAGAAACCCTCCCCCCCTCAAATGATACCGATGTTCAGTCACGTATTAGCAAGAGTTATAACCCTTTCTTTTCAAGGTACAGGTTACCGGAGCCTTTTGTAGCTGCTTTTCTTCATCCAAGTCGTTCTGAATTCTGCGTTCTGTTTTCCAGCTGTTACATGACACGCATCTTCAAAAGCGCTGCTGCCTTGCTCAGCAGCTCATATTCTCCTTTAGGTTCGAAATGACCGTAGCACTTGGCTGCCAGCAATGTTTACGACAGTAAAGATGGAAAACAGGTCTTACCTCGTGACCCTTGAGTATGCTGGAGTGTTTTCCGTGCAGTTTTGCTTCACTCAGCCTAGCTCAGCAATGAATTGCCCCAGAGTCTCCAGGCTGAGCCTCTTTTTTGCCTTTTCCACGTGTTAGGGAGGTCTCTACTGTTCTGGCAGAGAAGTCTCTTCTCAAATGCTGGACTTGTGATGTAAGTGAAGGTGGGGTGGTGTTGCTGGTGAGGGCGATTCCCACACTTTTCCCTTGCTCGTTTCCAGCATCTCTGGATTGGCGTAGCTACCCTCAGCCTTTGGTGTTTTATTTCCTTCCTACCTTGCAGTGTGCTTGCTGGGTTCGATCCGGCTCTTCGGTTCTTACTCAAGACTCAGAACTTGTCTCAGCATTAGCATTACGCTTTTTCTCTGTAATTTAATTAGGGCCTGCAGGTAGACATTACAAAGTCTTGCTCTTACATACCCACTTCTGGACCAGTGCAAGTGAAACGTAAAGTTTCGGTGCTGCAGAACATTGTTTTAAGGACAAGATTTAGGTATCAAGTGCTGCAGGTCTGTGTGAGCACAAAGAACTGTTCCTAAGAACGTCCCTTAGCAGGGCTACATCCCAAGTTTCCCCAGCCAGCATCGCTTTAGTTTGCTCAGTCGCAGGACCTTTGTTCTGTTTGAAAACAAGTCCTAAACTTCTGCTCAGAACAAACGCCTGGTGTCCAGTATCTCCACAAGAGCCGGTTTCTACTCACACAGGACTCGCAGCCTGGCTTGATTTGGGCTTTGTCTTGGCCTGCCAAGTGTTCGCTGCGCCTTTCATTAGTGAAAGAGTTATCAGTGCCCACATGATTATAGCTCCTTCCTGCACTTTCCTACTGGTACAAGGTGCCCTCTGCTCTTTATGGTGGCAGCCATCTGTTCCCTTCCCCCAACCATTTATAGAAGTGATTACGAAGAGGAAGTGGCCTGGGCAGCAAAGGCAGAGAGGGAAGAAAAAAATCCTTTCCCCAAGCAAGGACTCTGTGTGTGTGCTGCGTTAAGAGATTTTCCTCTTAGCCAGAAACAGCAGTGGGTTTTTTTCACCCCTCCGACAGTCCTAAAGCAGTGAGAGCATAGACTTCTGTGGAACTTGTAACTGTTGAAAGACTTGTAAGCTACTAAACGTGATTTAAAAGAACCCAGCATAGTCCGGGCTATTTGGCTCTCCTTCTGTAAACTCAGGTACGGGCAGTAGATACATCATAAATGACGGGCAGTACCTTTTAAATTACTGTAGTCCACTGAATAACCATGACTTGATTTTTGTCTGTCTCTCTCTCCTTCGTGGCTTAAGGCATCACACAGTCACCCGGGGTATAACTAAAGGAGTGAAAGAAGATTTCCGCCTGGCCATGGAGCGCCAGGTCTCGCGCTGCGGGGAAAATCTCATGGTGGTCTTGCATAGGTTCTGCATTAATGAGAAAATACTGCTGCTTCAGACTCTCGCTTGAACGGACTGGATCGCGATGCAGCGTCTCTTACGGAGAGAGGGGAAGGCTCGTAACTGTATGGACAGCAGCGTGGCTGTGGAAAAGCCCTTGGCCAGAGAGTCAGAAGAAGTTCCCTATGAGTTACAGGTCCTGCCGGACACAAACACCACTCGGTTGTTTGCTCACCGCTCAGTTTTCTTACGTGGGTAGATCAAACTTTATAAATAAAACTTTGTTTAAGAAGTCTTCTGTAGCATCCTGGTTGTTTTCCATAACGTTATACTAAGGTGTTTCCGTCTTTATACACACCCAGAGAACACAGCAGGGCCATTTCAGTGATATTTTTTTATTAGCACTAGTTTGGGAATCAAAGCACGAGTGAATTTCCAGCATTTCCAAACCCTGTTATCTTACACTGATTTGGCATCTCTTCTTTTTTTAGCTGAGCGTTACCACTATCGCTGGCTTTCAGATTTAGGGCCCTGCCATAAAAACCCATTTCTAAAGAGGAATGCTTTGATCAAACTTGTGATTACACAAAATCAATAAGAACTGGCCTTTCTGCACTCTTAGAGTGGAGCAAGTGAGACTCGGACCTCATCTATGCTCGAGGTACGTAACGCAAAGGCCCAGAACGTGCCCAGAGGGGCTGCTAAATCTGTAGCAGCAGCGTGCTGATTAGTAAGCCAGTAGAAGAGCTCTTTGGCAGCAGGATCCGCAACGGAAGGTTTTGATCTGAGACCAAGTAGGAAGAACACGCTGAAGAATGGTTAGTTGAGTCACCCCTTCCCACAGAGGTGCCCCTGAGCTCTCCCGGACAGTCGCTGCAGCGCCGACACGAGTGCAGCGCTGAGGGTGATGCCAGCGCGCCCCAGTCAAAACGACGGCTGAGTTAATGGTGTGCCAGGAGCCAGAGCGGCGCAGGCGTGCAGGTGGCAGGTGCCAAGGGTAGACACAAACCCCAGACCCCATGAGCTGGGAGATTCCTTGTCAGATGCAACGGCTGTTACCGCAGTCCCCTTCTGCTAACCCCTTGCAGTCACCACCCAGATCCCTTGCAGTTCCTTTTGTAAGCACCATCGGGCTGTCTTTGGCCGCCCAACTGTTGCAAATATGCTCAGTTTCTCTATATGAAGGAGGGAGATCAGTAAAATATTTACAAAATACAGAAAACGGAAAGAGGGCAACCGCAGCAGACTAGGACGTTTTTGCTAAGTAGGAAAAACACTGTCCCTTCACAATTTCCATGGCACTGTAAACTTGAACTAGTATCCCTTTTTAGTAATACAGCCCAGCACGAGTGGCATTCCGGGCTAATCCACCTCATGCCCTTGCCCCATCAGAAGCTAGGCGTGCTACACCTTGCCCACCTCTATCAGATTTTCCAGAATATCCTTTTCCTGTAAAGTACATAGGAGATTACGACCCAAAGAGTTGTCGCAGTGAGGTTTTGAGTCAGGTGCTCTGCGTGGGATTGGCTGTCTTGCATCTTCCACTTAAAAGGGAAATAGTTTTCAAACACTTTGTGTCCGATGTAGACCAGGATTGAGTTCATTCCTGAAAGTAAGCACAGGTATGCTCGCCTCAGGGGAAGCAGGCAGAAGCACGCCAGGCTTTTGAAACATAGTGGCACCAAGACAACAACAGTCAACGTTACGTGCCCCGAAGATGCTACAGGCGTGTTTTCAAATACAGTCTCTCCCCTCAAACGTTTACTGAGCTACAGACAACCTGCACGCTAAATTGAAAATACAAGCAAATCAGTATCCTGGAATTTTATTGACAAGGAGGATAATCACAGCTATTGTCTTGAGGGTGGCCAAGTGCCAGCCCCTTTGGTCAGATCTGTTGCCTCTACAAACAAATGCTGACTGCCCTTCAAAGCTGGGGGATTTCTGGTAGGAGATACGATACCATGCTGTCACCCTACCCATCTTCCTGTCCAGACACCAACGCTGCTGAAAAGTTCCCTCTGCTGTCTGTGGGTTTGCATTCTGTACTCAGATGTTGGTCAAGAGCCCAGTGTGGTTAAAAACCACAGTGGGGTGCTGCTTTGGGAGACAGGCTTATCTGGAAACGCAGAGACAGAACCTACACAGCTGGCCCAGGGGGTTTCGTCTCCCACATCTTCAGAAGTGGTATTCATCTGCTGACAGGCCTTTGAGTTTCCCATTAAGTTACTCAAGTCTCAGCAGTCCTTTCCAAAACCAACTATGAGCCAGCTGTGGTATTTTGCTTGGTACTAGGCAGCTGTTCCCTGGGACCTTAACTCGAGACCAGACTGAGAACAGTCATTGGGCAATAGCAGCTTGCAGCCCTCATTTAAAGCCTTGACAGTCCCTCTCTCCTGAATATCTGGTCTCGAGTGTCCCAGTTCTATGCGCACTCAGCTCACGTTAACCATTCTGGTGTCCTGCAGGTTACCTCGTTCTAAATCCTCTCTCTTTTAGAAGCACAGAAAACATAAAAAGATAGTTATCAGCGCAGGAAGAATTGGAAGGAGGAAGTTCCCTGCTGTGATTTTACTGACCTGGGTAGAAAAATGGAGCACCCGACCAGAGTCTCTTGACATCCACGAGGTAATAGATCAGCGATAGGAGGACAAAGGCAAAGCAGCTCAGGGTTGTCACATACGATACTGACCTACACACATTTTCAGCAGAAAGATTATTTAGAGAACTATGTGATGCAGACAGATCTCACTATAAGAAAGGTAAAACACTCTCCGAGGTGAAACCGTTACTTTTACACAATCAACAGAAAGTTGTGTCTCTTCGCTTACCACAAGTTCTTGTTTATGGGAATAAACCCTTCTTCTTTAGAGCATTTTGTCAAGATAGCAGAAATGATTCCCTGAAAGAGAAAGTTGCTAAAGTTTATCTATCCACTGCAGCGTGTTTTAGAAATACTAAGTTGGCATTGCATAAAAACCCATGTCTATTCAAGAGCGACATAACTGACTTACCATTACCGTGCTCCATGCAATGAACCGAATCAGAATTTGTTTGGGCTGGTCTTTGTAGAATAAGAGAATTTTTCCCGCCTAATAGAAAAGGAATACAAAAAGATTCATTAATGCCCATAAATGTAACTAGGTTTCAAGAGCCAGATGTATTTGCCATCAGCCACCTCTGCTAAGACAGAGAATACGAACAGGATTTGTGTCAACTAAGTGGCTGAAAAGCTCAGAATGGGAACTCTGCAAAGAATGGACACAGATGAAGAATAAAATGTGAACGCAGCCCACCCAGCACTGGAGTTGCACCTTTTCTCCCTTCACTGTCACATTAACAATGTGGAAGAGGACAAGCAACTTCGTTAGGTTAACACCGTGTGACTCAAGCTCCATCTCCCTCAGCAAGGATTGCATGAAGAAACAACGCCATGTCAACTCCTCAGCCCCAACAGCTTCTCCGCATCACCACCTCACACCCCAGCCTGCTTGGAGTCCGTGCTCCTTCTTACATACCCACTAAGAAATGTGTCCTGGTGACTCATTCCTCAGCGCCACGCTTCTGTTCCAAGCTCTGCCCTGCAGAGATGGCCCAGCAGTTTTTACCCAGCGCTACATGCAGCAACATTCCTTTCCAGAGAAGAGTTTCGGTTTGGTTAATAGCTGCTCCACAGACAGCCAAGCCAGCAATGACTAACTAGAAACTGATCTAAACCTGCCAGGGTATCCTATTTTAAACGCGGCGGCGAGCCGTGAGCTTCTGATGTTGGTAGCGCTGCTGTGAAGCGCTGCCTCCCTCGTGTCTGGGAAGGTGAGCACACCCATAGCGCCTCCGCTATGTCAAGCAGAAAACAGGCAATGGGGAATTGGCAACGTGTACAGCTGTGACCATTAAAACCATATGTTTAAAATGAAGCTGCAAAGTCTCTCGGCCCTATTTTCCAACGCGCAGAGCCAGCCTACTCCCAGCATCAGCTCAACCTTAAGGAAAGTTTCTGGGTGGATATTACGCAAACTTCTTGTGTCTATGCCTTACAAAAAATGAGAAAAAGTCTCAGTTTATCTAACGCCAGGTTGGATTCCACTTCTCTGACACTCACCTCAGGCTAAATCAGCCTGAAAGCATTGCTCTGGAGCAAGTTTTGTTCTAACCAGCCTCAGCCTTAAATAAAGAAATGAAATTGCCTCCCCACTTCAAAGATTCCTTCAAATCTTCCCATTATAGCACATAGCCAGAAAGAAAAGAGGTACCTGCAGTCCCAGAAATGCCATAAAAATGGAGTTTATGGTCCCCAGGATCCCTTCAGGATCATACGGCATCGTTGTTTGGTAAATCACCTTGGAGAGAAAAAGAGTTGTTACGGGGCACCTGAGCAACCAGTCTCCTTTCTCTGCCATCCC
>WEIS01005801.1:13988-38733 GCA_013389965.1 Todus mexicanus | reverse complement strand
GTGTTGGCTGAATTGTTTGCTTTGAGGGGAATACAACATTTCTTAGAGGTGGATGAAAGCTCAAAACTCTCCATGAATATGAGGACTGCCTGGGTGTCGGCAGTAGGTTCTATGGAAAAGTGTCGTATGACAACTGTTGCGATGGGCTGTTTTCTTTTCTCACTAAAGAAACCTTGAAATCAATTGCCTAAACTGTTGTGACAAAGATAAAAAGTGGAAGCCTGATTTTACTAGCAACATTCAGCCTTATGTTCTTCAAGTAGGAGAGGAGACCGAGAAACACCTACACCTATAGTGACTAGAACATTTAGATCTAAGCAAGAGCAAACATTAAAAACCTGCTTCTAGAAGAAGAGATGTAACCCTCAGAAGTGAAAAGCAATCCATCATAGGCTGCAGCTGTCTGGTGTGCGGAGAGAAACCACTGCCTGCCTACAGGAAGGCAGTTCTAGACTAGTCTCATGGATCACGTTCAGCTTCTATTGCATAACTTCTCAAAAGGATTTTGCAAAGATGCAGATATGATTTTTCATAGTTTTCAGCTTAGGAAATTTAGGAATAAGGAAATTGAGGGAAATGGCTCAAGGCAAATCAATGGCAGACTTGTGAAGACACCTTCATTACCCCACTCGTATTCTAACCCTGATCAACACAGCCTCCAGGCCTAAAGGAGGAGGGTATTTTAGCAGTGACAGCCTAGTACTCCCTCATGCAACCAGAGAATACAGAACACATGGGCGAGGGCCTTATCTCGGTTCTGGTACTCTTCCATCTGTTAAAAACATCCTACAAGCCCTAGCTCCTGCCAAAGCAGGTCTCCTTGCTTTGTGTAGGACTGGAAAAAGTCCTAAGGCTCCTTGCTGAGGACCCTCCTTACCTCTCCAGCTTTGGTTCCCAAAAGAAGTACAGTCTTCCACTCTCCAACAGGACTGTCTGAGGAAGAGTCTGGCTGGAACAACTAAACCAAATCATGAAAATCACCAGGAAAATGCAGGTTTCATTTCTGAATGCATTACCTAAGAGTGACCTCCTGTGTCTATACCAAGCATTCTCATCTCTTTATGGACAACAGCTATCAGAGTATAAAAGTGAAAAAGAACCCCAAACCCAAACAACCTATAAAAAAAAGGAGAATTCTAAGGAAATTAACACTTTTAAAAATTAATTTCATACATATATTTAGTTTCCTAAAATGTTATCTGTACTGCACAACATATTCAACAATAAACAGGCAAGTAATAAGTTCTCATATTGGCTTCTGCAATAAATTTCTGTTGCACACTTTTGTGTCACTGTAGGAAGGCAGGTAGAAGTCTGACATGCATCAATACTGAGGACTTGTTGCATGCCTTCGCTGGACTGAGAACTCAATTTTTTAACTTGGCTTCAGCTGTTTCTCTGCTGCATTTTACCTCCCTCCAAGATAAAACACAGTAGAAGAATGGTAAGAATTCTTGCAGATGTCACAGGCAAAATAATAACTTTTAAAAAAACAACACTGAAATGCCTTGTGTGTGTGCTCCCTCTGAATGGATAATCATCAGCACTATGGTACTTGCTAGAACAAAACAGTTTTCTACCTGCAGGCCAGAAATGGGGATCATTTGGATTCTGTTGGCATCCAAATACAGCAGCCAGACAAATGCCCACCTGAAGAAGCCCTCCCAGGGCAGAGCAGCGCTCTGTTATACACTGAGACTCTCTTCTGTCAAGGTACTATTACCATAATACCAAGCTCCTGTAACAGCAAATTTCCTTGCTGTAAGATACAAGACTTCCTAAGTCTGCTGGACTCAAAATCAAAGAAAAGCACTGGTAAGCTTTGATAACTGAAGGCATATGTTATCTATCAAACAGACCTTGGGACTGGTGCACATTCACAACAGCTATAAACAGCTGCTTCCTAGACAGACTTCTCTGCTTTGACAGTTTTTCCCAGCATGAATGTGAGCCAAAATCTCAGTGTTCTGCTATTCAGTAAATTCACACAAGAATCAGATTGTGGTTTAGACATTCCTACCAGTTTCAGAGGTTGTGCACATAGAGAAATTGCTCACGTTATTGCTTTTGTTCAGCTTATTGGGAAAGCAGGGAGGGGACAAAAGGCCTTTGTTATTGCTTTGTGCAGCCTGTGAGATGGAGCTGAGCCTAGTTGGGTTCCTCTGATGCCACAAAGGCTCAATCGTGCCCCAGGGATTCCAGGCAGAAGCTGCAGCGGGGACAGTGAGGGCTTAGCCTTCCAACACAGGGTTGGTTAATGAAGCAGAGGAACCTGGAAAGCTTGTAAGAGTGGGACCCATAGGAGTTATGCCAGATAACTTTATTTTCTGATTTTCCCTTTTCAATTAAATTTGACATTTTTGAGAGCCAGCCTGGTTACAGACTATTAATCCATGGCTGAATGCCAAAGAAGGAAAACACTTTAGCGAGAAGAACTGAACGCTGAAAAGCTTTGCCTGCAGTATAGCATGCTAAGATGATTTTATTGAGTTTTGAGAAACTCAGACAGTGGCAGTTCATTCCTGTGTAACAAAGAGATGTACATACAGTACTTTCAGAAAATGAAATTGTAACATTTTCAAGCCCATTTTCTTTCTTTCTTCTACATCCAAAAGGCATATCAGCTAGTGAAAGCTGGGGACTAATTGATATTTGCCACCAGCTGGGCAAAACTATCATGATCAGTCTAAAGTGAAAGGCTTGCAACACTCGCAACAGACCGAGAACATCTAACGGGACCTTTGGAAGAAGCTGAACTTCCAATATTAAGCATAACAGGATCAAATGACAAATGCAGAGGATAAACGTGAGAAATGCCATGATTTTTATCTGAAACCATATTATATACAGCAGCTAGAAGAGATTTGCATTTGAGAACCACTTCACGTCTGATTCTTTGAGGTATAAAGCTAAAAAATTAAACCAAACAAAAATTTTATTATGAAGTGAAACTACAACTTAGTTGTACTGTCTACTTTCAAAGCTATGGTTTTGTCAGATAATCCTTAGGGTACCTATTCACTTGTTACTCAGGAAGATAAAATTCCATTTCAGCCATGGAATAAAGCAGAACTTAGAATTGCACGTTCTGGAAAGATCCACGATCTGGATTTAAACATTACTTCTTGAATACATCTCTTAAAACAAATAAACGAAAGGAAATTAAACCCACATGTGGTGGAAATTAAACAAGCACCTGTAATCTCAGAATGAACAAGTGTCAAATGAATGTTCCCTCTGGAAGTTTTGGGAGCAGTTTTTCTATCACGTGTCTCTCGTATGCAGGAAGAAACTCTGGAAAACATTTCCAGTGAAATAGGAAATGGAAAGTGTTCAGAACCAGATGGAGGGGATCTTTGTATGAAAATTTTCATTGCATGTTAAAGCTTTGATCACAACCAGGCAGTAATGGAATACAAATTGCTATTAAATCAACTTATCAGTACACGAACTGTAGAGCAAAATGAAGGCAAAAAGTGACCTCACTGGTAAAGATTATAATCCTCCTTCAGTGGCAGACCATTAATGATAGTTGTTGTTACAGCTTTTGATCACAGTGTCTTAACCCTTTAGCTTAAGCTATAATTGCTCATTCTTGCTGGAAGTCATTCATCTGCCAGTGAGGAAGGGCTGAAGAAGTCCTTTTATATCACTGAGCTGGTTTGTGGAAAGCTTCTGTTTAATTGCTGCTCAGTGAATTATGGTTATGTATGTTAAGATAATTATGAGTGGTTTGTTTAACAAAACAAGAAATAGAGTGGGTTTTTTAAAGCAGTTAACTATTGCTATAAACTCTAAAATCAGAAGTCTAGCAATCTTGTTTCCTCTATGCCTACTTGCTGTCCCTGTCTATCCTGCATTTTGGGCAAGCAAAATGAAACCTTGCAGTGAAAGTCACTTTTGGGGTTTTTT
The DNA here is from genome assembly GCA_013389965.1 of Todus mexicanus. NCBI lineage: Eukaryota > Metazoa > Chordata > Aves > Coraciiformes > Todidae > Todus > Todus mexicanus. Next base: position 34,821 of record WEIS01005801.1, on the reverse strand, counting down.
TCCAAGACTCATAAGCACAAGCTCATAATGCATTGCAAATATGATCAGAGAGTACAGATGTAGGAGAAAAAAAAAAACAAACAATGGGGAAATTATGCCCAGCTGATGTATTCAAGCACACCACTGCAGAAAACCTTCTGAACTTTAATGCATTACAGAAACGAAAGCACTGTTAGTGCAATAGGGCTGCTTACTGTGTATTACTCACCTGAAGACTTGTTCCTTAAGCAGGTGCATTTAACTGCTCCAAGAATAACGACTAAGGAGTTTTAAAGAGCAGTCTCATCTACAAAGAAAATTACAACAGTGCAGTTCCAAAGGGACAGGCTCCACTGTTAACCAGTCGGGTATTTTCATATACGTTCTAGATTCAGCTTTAGAGTAGCGAGTGAAGGAGAAGATGGGTTAGCCTCTTCTCATATGTAAGAAATGAGGGCATGGAAATTCTGAAAAGAATCTAATGATTTTTGTGCCCAAGTAGACATCTTGGCAGCAGTGATTTCCAGAGAGCTTACTGTCATACATGACTTCACCTATTCAGAAAGCACAGGTCCTACTCCCTTGACATATAGTTGTAAATGTCAGCACACATGTATGTTGGGACAAAAGCCAAACAGAATGCAGAAAAAAAATTAGGAAAAGAGAGAGAGTGGTCACTTATGGAAAGTTTTGTTTACATCACTTTTGACATGATATGGATCTTTGTGGCAGTAGCAGGAAGAAAAGACACCTCTTCAGGACATCCTCCAGTTATCTTAAGCAAGAAATTACACTGTATCTCTTCAAGGAAACTCTGCATCTCAACACTCAATAATTCCTAGTTCACCACAGAGCAAGTCCACACTGTACAGCATGCAAGCAACATTTCACAGGAGAAATAAAAAGAAGGTATGGACCACATAGCTGAAGACTAAGCCATATGCATAAACAGAAAAGAAATAATTTCAGTCCTATAGGCAATTTGATTTCAGACTTTTCTAACTTTTGATCCTATATCCTTTTGTGAATTTTTCTGCTCAGACTCAGGAAGCTGAAGGAGAAAGGAACACAATAAGCACATCATATGATTGTACAGGTATAGCAATTTGAAGATTCAGAATGCCAAAGATAGACAGACACACCCTGAATTACTCTGAAGTTTGCAATTTTAAGTAAAATTTTGCTCAGATATTACATTTAGCTGCATGCATGAAGAGTGGTTAAAGCCTCAAAGAGCAATCAACACCTACAATGACTAATTGTCAGTTATAGACTAGCTCATTCTCAGGATGTGAAGGGAACGCTGTATCCGCACTCTTCAAAGCAGAGTGAACTGACTTAGATGACCGCAACCCTCCCACGGATTGCTTCCCCACATGCTTATCTGGGCTGATACAAACACTAGCCCCATCACACCTTTCTCTCTTGAATAGCACCCATTGCCTGGCTCCCCATCCCGACCTGCTGTTGTATGAAGCAGGCAACAGGACTCATGATCAGGACAGGCCTAGAAGAAGAAACAGGGCAGAAAGGAAGACAAACAGAGAGAAGAGGAGTGAAGATAAACTGGGAGGGACCAGTGCTGCTCTGCCATGATGGGGAAAGGAAAGAGCTGGTTTTGAAGACAGGAAGAGTTTTTTGGCAGTTTCGGCAGCTTTTGCAGTACCAGCTGTGAGTATTTCACAGTCTGGATTTCATGGAGGCATTGCACTGAGTCACTGAAAACTATACTAAAACAAATATGCTTGGATTGAGGGCTTTTCATTAAAAGCAATAGGAATCAAAGGCCCCTGCTTGCTTGCTTTTTTCTTTAAATGAAAAGTTTCTCACTTTGTTCTAATTCCCAACAGGTTTTCATTGCATTCATGGGACAATTAGAGGCTCCTTCCTCCAGCTATGTTTAATACCGATAAATTCCCATCAAAATGTTTGCAAGGGAGTAACAAACACACAAACACACTTTATATTAACAAGTAGGAACTTGAAATCCTGCAGGAACTGTATTTCTATGACAAATTATTCGTATTTTTTTCTTTCTGTGTCAAATCAGCTAGTATATTTTCAGCACCTAATTGAATGACACAGTTGTAACTCAAAGCCAAGCAAGATAAAGAGTATCGAGAAAAGAAGGGGAAGCAAATGAATTCTCATTCTCTTTACTTTTTTCTTGAAAGATCAAAAACTATAATAAGATAGGCCTGAATTTCATGAAATTTAGGATCTGTATAAGCTAGGGAAATCATTTTGTTTGAACTTTATGGCTCTTATGTTCGTTTCAGAATAACATACTTCTAAGCCCCTTACAACATTAAATACAAGCTTCTGTAATTGGAGCTTCTGTCTCACTGATATGTCCATGACATTGTGTCCAAATCCTGATTATATTTCATTTAAATTGTTAATAGCTTTTAGCACAGATCAGAGTCTTTGCGTGTGAGTTTCTGAGCCCAGATGAGTCTTATTGCTGTATTGCTCAGGAAAATATACAATATTCTGATGGCCGAACTACAGAAATCACATTTGTAGGGCTGAATTGCCCCAAATTTATTTTCTATTTCAAATATACAGTATCCATCTGAATGCTGTATTCAAATAAGGGTGTCTAGGAGGATCATGCGAGCAGGCTCAATGTCTGTCACAGCCCTGAGGGCACTGACCAGCCTGACTGTCCTGCCCACCCCCCTGGGGGCTCCCCCAGCCTGGCCACAGCCCCGATGGCAGCCCCTGGAGGTCATCAGCTGCTGCTCCAGAGATGCCATAGCAAGGATCATCTCCCACTCCCCACAGCCCTGCCTGGCCATGGGTGCTGCTGAGCCAGGCCCAACTCGTGTCCCTGTCCCTGGCCTGGCCCCAGGGAAGTGCCCAGTGTCCAGGGCTGGGGCTGCCCCACTCCCAGGTGGTAAGCCCTCGCCGCTCCTGGCCCCGTACCACCCTGACATCTTTATATTATTTTGGCCTTATTCAGCCCAAAACCCCTTGACCGTAATCTCACTGGGTATCAAACTGAATGTTTCTTTATGCACAATAAAATCTGCCCTTTTGCAGAAAGGATGTGCTTGTGAAAATTGATGCATGCACCAACACATGTATCGAAACTACATTTCAACACATTACTCCAGAAACCTTCCCCTGATCGTCCCCAAATTCTTTGGGTAGAGATTTCTTCTTTTTCCTACTGTGTCTTCACATGTCCTTCGGGGCTGGGCCAAGTGCTGCATCAGAATTTAACCCTGGCTGGCAACGAAGCACCAGCCACACTCTCACTCACCACTGCCCAACACTCCCTTCCCCCTACCGGCAGGATCGGGGGAAGAGAATGGAAGGGTAAGAATCAGAGAGCTCATGACTTGAGATGACAACAGTTTAACAATCTTAATAAAGTATTAATAATAACATGTAATGAAAAGGAAAATAACAAAGAGAAATAAAACCTGAGATATGTGATGCAAATGAAAACAATTGCCCACCACCAACCAACTGATGCCCAGCCAGTCCCCAAGCAGCCTTGTGACCAACTTTCCCTCTAGTTTCATTGTTGAGCATGATGCCATACCGTACAGAATATCCCTTTGGTCAGTTGGGGTCAGTTGTCTCAGCTGTGCCTCCCCTCCCAACTTTTTGTGCACCCCCAGCCTGCTCATTGGTAAGGTGGTGTGAGGAGCAGAAACGGTCTTGGCTCTGCGCAAGTTCTGCTCAACAAGAGCAGAAACGTCCCTGTGTTATCAACACTGTTTGCAGCACAAATCCAAAATGTAGCCCCATAGCAGCTGCTATGAAGAAACTTAACTCTACTCCATCCAAAACTGGCACATGATCTTAGCCAAAAGACATAATAAGCAAGGACCATAGCCTCAAATTAACTTGCTGCTAATTACGAGGTTTGGAAAGGGGTGCAAATAAGTTAACTGGAATTGAGCAGGAATTTGTCTTATCCTGGGAAAACTTCACCATTTCATAAAGTTTTCCAAGTCCCAACCTAGAGCAAGACAGATCTTGACCAATTAAAATCTTTTGTACCCAGACTTATCCAGGTAGCCCTAGAACTGTCCTGTCTGTCTTCTTCCTGTTCTCTCCATCCCCACAATGACTAGTACATCAAGCTTGCTTTAGCCAAAATTAAAGAAAAAGTCACGCTCTTTATTTTTCATCTTAGCTAGTTTTATATTAAAATTCAGAATTCAGCTACCTTGGAAGTATGATGAATGAGAATATAAATAGTAACAAATCTACCAAGGAAGTCAAGTTGATCAAGAAGGAAAAAAAAAAAAAAATCCCCTTACTGTTTAAGAGTTTGAGGATTTGGGTCTACATCTGATACTAGACAAAAAAAAATCCTGTCTATTACGTATGCTTTCCTCCTCTCTATCCTTTCAACAGAATGCAAAGAATCCTGTAAAAAATTGGGGACTGAGAAACTGCCTATTAATTAACCTTTATCTCCAGGCTTCTAATTTCCCCGTAATCTCCCCTTTAGTCAGTTCTTCTCGTAATTTTAATCTAATATTATATCAACCTCAAGTTTCTGATCTAACAATTCCTCTCCGATGCCACATCCTAATAAGTATTATACCAGTGTCCAGGTAGATTGAATCGGCTGCCTTTCCTCAGCCTTAATAATTAGTTACTTGTTTAGTCTTGCATGTTATACTTCTAGTAAATCTGTGCAACATTTCTTTTCACTTCCTCTCATGTCTTTAATTATGTTTTCCATCAAAGTTTGCTCTAAAAATTTGTGCACAGTTGTGGTTAGATTAATAATCCTCTATTTAAACACATTATGTTTCTTCCTCCTTTACTGTTCTCTGTCTGTATGACTTCTTGGAAGATTTGACAATAATTTCTATGGAGTGGACCTGAAACTTCAGAAACCATTTCTTTTGGGGGCTTGGAGGTAACCCAGCCTCCTGCAAGTTGGAATGCATGGAGGTTGTCAGCCTCTTTCTGCTCTAACACAGAACTTTCCATTTGTATTTTTGTTCTGGTTAGCTACTCGTCCTCTACATCCCCACCCAGTATTTTCATCATACTTGATATAACTGACTTAAAAGCACTTGAGTTTTGGACTAAACTATGATTATCTTGAATCTCTATCCTACTCCATCGCAACTTGAATGCCTGCTTGTACCTTCTATTTATTTAAATGCCTCACCATTAAGTTGCTATCTTTTAGAGTGTCCATGTACAGTCTAATTCTGTTTGACACAAACTGTCTAATTCTTTTAACAAAATTGTTATAGCAAAATTGTTAACAGAACTATTGCCATATGGTTTTACTTCTGAAACTTTCAGATTTTACCTTTTAAAATGCCTGGCAAAAGGAAGACCATGGCATCAAACAGCTGCTGGTTTTTTCTGGTTAAAAAGATGCCACATCATAGTACTGAGTCTTTTCTGCTTGGATGTGTTGGTAGTGGTAATCTGTTGAGGGTTTATCTTTCAGAATAAATTTGGTTCATATTTTCTTTAATGAATCTAGTGCAAAAATGTGATTGCACCGTTAAAATCTGCTGTTGTCTCAACATAAAGGCATCAATACAGAGGAAGATCATATTGTTATTAAAGAAGAGCTGAATGACCTTGAAAACTGGAGTGAGACATATGGGATGAAAGTTATTTGTACCAAGCATAGTGTCATACATGCAGGCCAAGTGTTCTTGCTATGAATATATCTTTTGAGAATAACCAAAGAGGGAGAAAACCTGACAGGGATGTGGACCTGTATGGTGATGAACTACCAATATAATTCAGATGTGAGAGTCAGATTGTACACCAGGATTTTATCAGGCAAGTTATTTTGAGTAGATGAAAAAACTAATAAAATTACTTACAAAGCACTAGTAAGATCGAGCTGATCCATCCCATGTTTGAAGAACATGAACTCCAGATGGAGCAGGTCCTATTTATTAGCCTCCCCATCCACTTATCATTCAATCTGTTGAAAGATACTTAATTTGTATCTGTATTGCTGATCTTAAAGTACTCTCTGTGTCCTTAGTTTGTGAGCTTTTACTTGCCATGTCTCAGTTCCGCATAAGGACAAGGCTGTGTCACGCCTTACTTCCCTCGTTTTCCCTTATGTTCTAGTTTTCATGTGAAAGCAACTTAGATGTCTGGGATGGAAGGAAGCCATGACATACTGCAACGGGTTCCCCAGTTTGAAGAGGGGAGGGAAATGCACAGCAGATATCCCATGGAGCAGCGTGTATATTGCCCAAGAGGTATTACTTTTTTTGCCTAACATGTTGATGACAGAGATATGCCATCTATAAAAACATAATCAGTGAGCAGAAAGAAAATGCTAGGAAAATCCTTTCCTATTACACATATGGAGATTTGGGTTTAGTTCTAGATACTCTGTATTTTGAATTCGTCATCAGGTTTGGCATGTGCCCTTCTATTGCTTACATGGGGGCCTCAGAATCAAACAGAAATCCTGAGGATGCTNAAACATAATCAGTGAGCAGAAGGAAAAGGGGAAAAAGAAAAGACAAAGGAGCCATTAAAAAATAAAATACTAGCACAAGAACAAGCTGCATAAGCTGGTAATAACTTTCAAAAGAACACGTAAGAGAGGGCAGCTAGGATAGAGGATCATCCCTCTAGCCTTGAAAGCAGCAAAGCCCTGGTTTAGCCTCCCAGTAGGAATAAAAACTTTAAAGGAAAGCTAGATTCAAACAGAGCTCGATCAGCTGTCGATCTGGTTGTCTGGCTGTAACACTTCCAGTGACCCAGGAGTTCCTCTCCAGAGCTACATTCCTAATTATAAGATCAGTATTTGTCTAGTTTTATCACACTAAATTATTTTTAAACAGTAGGTAGTCCATGGGCAAGATGCATTCTACAGCTCTTGCTCTACAGTACTACAGAATAAATCCATGTAGTGCAAGTGAATTCTTCCTACCTCTAACACATAAAAAATATTCCCCATGAAATAAAATTGAGACTGTTCTCTTGATCCTGAAGAAAAGTGCATATACTGCACAACGGGAAACTGTAGAGGGAAGATGGAAAAACTGAAAACAGTTTAGAAAAGAGTAAAGGATGCTCTCATTTCAAATTGCCACCTTCGACTTTGTTTTAGTAATTTTTCAAATTCAAATGTTCAGATGTTCAAATTCAAATGTTCCTTTTTTTACAGCATCTTCAAAGCAATCAAAGAACAACAATACCATTACAAAACCAGTGCTCAGGAGTCCTTTCGGAAGCTGTACTGAATTTTGTCAGCTACAGATTTCATAGTAAGGGACAGAAAGCTTGGAAAGATAAAATATGGAGTAGGAATGAAGGTATCTGACTCTGTTGCCAGAGAGCAGCAGACTGTTTTAATAATTCAATGAAGGCTACAGTTTTGTGTGTGGTTCATGTTCCACTTCCTTTGAAGAGGATCCCCACAGCGGGTCAGGGGCTTTTTCCACTGTGAGAGCAAAGCAAGGCAGACAGCACAACTGGATTTCAAAATAACTGTTTTACTATTCATCTTTGAAGAAGCCATAAGTTTCTGTAAGGTCTAGCCCTACCAACTTCCCAGGAAACTTCATACTATTTAAAAGGTTATTATAGAGGCTGGCAATCAGTTTCAAATGCATTGGAAAGGGAAGGTAATGAGAAAATAATAGGTATGTTGTTATAACTTAGCATAGCATACCACATATCGCAGCATTATCAATAATGCACTCATTTAGAGGAAGAGTAAACTGAAAAGCATGGCAAAGCTGTCTATTTACAAATTAATATTTGTCATACATGCACACTTAAGGAGACCAAATCAAAGCTTGTGACAATGTCAAATATTTTCTGAGATAACTAAAACTTGGTGCCCTGCTATTTAGCTTGAAATAATTCCGCACTGTGCAAGCTGGATAGATGTTCGAATGTCAGAAACTCTTCTGAAATTGCCAAGGGAGGAAGTAAGAACAGTACTCTTTAGCTCTACAACAACAGGCAAGCATGATATAGTTTCTCAGAGTTAAGATTTCTATATGACAAGTTGCTCCAGTTTTCATTCCCATGCAAGTGATCAAAGTAACCTTCCTGTAGGGGTTGCCCATGGCCAGGTAAACCAAGAAAAACCCTGAGAATTTTTGTGTCCTGTCATGTTTTTATGTCGAGATTATCATCTCAAGAGAAAAGTAAAAAAAATAAAATAAAATAAAATTTAAAAGCACTGATATTCTGCAGAAAAAATTAAGTATAAGATGCTGATTTACTGCAGAAAATAAATGGACTGCAATAGATCACATAGCATAATAGAGATCTTAACAGACCCTAAAGGGTTGCAACTGCTAACAAGGTACTTTTGAGGTCAGTAACCTTTTCTGTCTTAGATCCAGCATGCAGAATATTCATTTCTCTTTATAAGGGCTCCGTTACTCTGTCGATGAGTGAAGGAGATCTATTATCTGACTCCCTCAGGCCTGCTCTTATAGTCCTGCTTGAAATCATTTGATTTACCAGCTGTAATTTCTGGTTGGGACCCTACATAAGTGAGCTGCTGAGCTGCGGTCAGCTTAGGACAGTTCTATAACAAATTGTCATTATTTTAGAGTGAAGAAGGCCAACATCACTGCTAGACTTACACCAAATATTTCTTCTGAGTCTGAATCCACTGCTGTTTGAGGAAGAGAAGCCAAGAACTCAGGTATAAGTTACCCAGGTATGTAGTAGTCTGTGGGATTTTCATTACTGCTTCCAAGGCAGGAGGCAGCTTTTCCCACTTAAGAAACTAACAGAAAAATAAACACAATCAAACACACAGTAAGCCTGTGTGAGGACCTGCTCTGACTGGAAGTGGAAGATGGCTGTATAGTCATCTGTCATGTCATACTAGATAAAATACAGTCTGATTGCAGTAGATGAAGTGCACTTTGATGAGGATGTAAGATCACACAAGTGTCATTGTTATCTGAATTTAGAATCATAAGATCATCAAGGCCAACCCTTAATGTAACACTGCCAAGTCCATCACTAAACCACATCCCTAAGCGCCGTATCTACATGTCTTTTAAATACCTACAGGGATGGTGACTCCACCACTTCTGTTGGCAGTTTGATCCAATTGCTTAACAGCCCTTTCTGTATAGTTTTTCCTAATATCCAACCTAAGCCTCTCCTGGTGCAGCTTGAGGCAATTTCCTCTTGTCCTATCACTTGTTACTCAGGAGAAGAGACCAACCTCCACCGTGCTACAATCTCCTTTCAGGTAGTCGTAGAGAGTGACGAGGTCTCCCCTAAGCCTCCTTTTCTCCAGGCTGAACAACCCCAGTTTTCTCAGCTGCTCCTCATAAGATTTGTGCTCTAGACCCTTCACCAGCTTTGTTGCCCTTCTTTGGGCGTGCTCCAGCACCTCAATGTCCTTCTCGTAGTGAGGAGCCCAGAACTGAACACAGTGTTCAAGGTGCAGCCCCACCAGTGCTGAGTACAGGTTGACAATCACCTGTGTAGTCGTGCTGGCCACACTATTCCTGATACAAGCCAGGATGCTGTTGGCCTTCTTGGCCACCTGGGCACACTGTTTTTCCAAGAATCGAAAACTCTATCATTTTGTGATTGCTATGGCCTCCAATCATCATATCCCCCACAAGTCCTTCTCTGTTCACAACCACCAGTGAGCATCTTCACTAGTTGGCGCACTCACCAGCTCTGTTGAGAAGTTGTCTTTCACACACTTCAAGAGTCTGATAGACTACTCCCTCTCTACAGTGTTGTATTCCCAGATTCAGCCAGGTCCACCATGACGCTTTATAGGAAGGCATGTAACTTCTATTAAGGCAGGAGACACACAGCAACTGCTCCCATTGCTATATCAAATCTACGGGCATAGATGGTGGAATTACCACCCTCCTTACGGTCTCTGCACTACACACCAGACTGTACCTGTATCATAAAGGAGGGGTTTCACTTGACCAAATGCAGCTCTTTACAGTGTAGACACCTACACTTGAGCTTCTTAAGTAAATTCCTCTAATGGAAAACACCTATGTTTCTTGTGCACAAATTCTAAAGTAGATTTCTCAACTAAAACCAATGAACTGTGCCTTAGAAGTGCTCATTCCTTCCCACTTATGAGGGAAGCCTGGACAAGTTTAGATACTATAGACTGTGATGCTTCAGTGATATGCCTATAGTGATATGAAATCGCTTCAACAATTGAAATTAGCCCTTTATTTACTCATTCTTCCAGCAGAAATATGAAATCAAATTCTGTCTATGCCTAGAAGACATAGGCTAGGATAATGGTGCACCAGGCTCAGAAAAAAAACAAGTTCCCCTATATTGAGAGTAAATTTTTTAAATGGTGAAGTGAATCACTTTTTCTCATGTACTGTTGTGCAGCCAGTCAGAAACTCACATAGGCAGAAGCTCTTTGAAAATATATGTTGCTTTCCACTACCCTTGACCATTGCACTTGTCACAGGTCTCCTCCCACCTTGTTTACAAGGCTAAGAACGAGTCCTTTTCACCCTGCCATACAACAGCTTTTCTGTCCCCTCTTGCGGTCACAGTCACTAGCTCCAGCACTCACTTTCCCTCTTCCCAGATCATATAATCTCTTGGAAAAACATCTAGAGTTGTTAGAAGAATTGATCTTCCCAAGTCCCTCAGCTTTCTCCATGAGGGAGCCATTCAACAGCAGCAAGAGGTGGCCACTTTTATTTATTTTAACTCAAGGGAAAAAAACAACAGGAATAAACGAGGGTCACATACCTGTGAGTGACTTATCAGAGCAGTTATAGCAGCTCAAAGCAGAGCAAACCCCCTTTGCAGAAGTGCTTTCTCTGTCAGACAGAGAAGAGCTGTATGAACTGCAGTGCCTGGCCATCTGCCTGCCTGGTAGCCCAGCTCAGTCAAGTATATTGTGCAGAATGTTTACAGTTTATGAAACTCTAAGTCTGTAGAGAACAATTAGACTCTCTAATCTGGCCTTTTGTCCCTTACATGGTTTAATATTTTGCACACATACCGTGTACTAACTCCCAAAACCTTAATTAAACCTAAATTGTTTTACTCCTCTTCAGCTTAGCTCTTGTGTGTTGCAGGTGAAGAGAAAAAACCAAATCTGGCTCAAAAAACCCATGTGGCAACCTGCAAGTAACTGCTTATGTAATATAGTCAATGATCCAACAGGCAAATCACCCAACACATGGCAGAATAGGAATAAAAATCCAAAGCCACATATAATCCATCTTGTGGAAAAATTCCATAAATCTGGCACTCAGCATGACCCTGCATGTGTGAACAAGACAAGGCAGGGAACTATGATGTCCCACAGTCACTATCTACTGCATTAGTGCTTGCCACAGTCCGGGCAACCTTTGATAATTCAAACAAAGAAAGAAAATTCAGAGTACATCCAAGTCGATCATACATAAGGAGGAAGAGCAGGAGCAAGCCAATCTCCTTTCCTCAAACCTAGGCAGGCAACGTGTGAATGTCTGAATGACAAAATTTGAAGATAATTTTACACTAAAGCTACAAGTGTCAAAGGATGTTGAGAGAAGCATGAANACATTTTTTCCTAGCAAAAATATACATACAAAATCATTGAGTTACCTTCTCTTTGACTATTTCAATAGTGCCTAGACCCAGCCCTGATTTTTCAGCAGTAGTAGTAGTAGCAGTTCCTCTTCCACTTCTCTCTTATTCTGCTCTTTATTGAAAGCTGGCTGGCTGATGGGGAAGGGAAAATGTGAACAAAAATAAGCAAATAAAAAAATAATCTGCACAATGACACTTTCTTTTCCAGACTAGTTAGATCAGGCATCTTTATTACTTCAGTGATAGTCTGAGAGATTTTTCTGGTATTAGAGTTTCACAACTGATTTTTTTTTTTATAACTATTCTTTACTAATAAACTCAATTGTCCAACCAGAGTGAACTGAACATTTTCCCTGATAAAGGAATGACTATAATCTATTGGCATGGCTGGAAAAGTTTCTTGTGAATTCTGCAAGTCATAAGCTTTCACGGTCATGTAGTTTGTAGTATTTCAGTGGTTGATCAGTTGCAAATTTTCTTCTAAAGATTCAAGAATAGACATTGTCCACACAGTCTGTCCTCCTCTGTCCCTAAAGAAAGATCTTGTCTTGTTCTTAAAGAGAATCATATTTCCCTTAGCACAAAATCTCCAAGTGTGTTAGACGACTACCTTATTTATTGACTCTATTTACTGCTGTTGATGGATTGTATACTAACACAATAAACAGTGTCTTCAGGGAATGAAAAGTATTTCTGCTTTCATTAGGTCTCTAACTTTTCTTTTTCTGGAAACATTTTCCTTCTAGGGTCCTCAAGGTGAAAGTAGACACCATTTGGTGCCTTGCCACAATAAAGTAAATATTTTCTTCTTCTAATCATATTGACCTTGTGATCTATCACCACTAGAATTTATATTCATGGGAAACTGTGAGAAGTTATAGTTTCCCTCTCTAGAAATACAGATAATCTTTCTGAGCTCTACTTGATTCAGAGCTAGTTTTAAATGAATAGAGAATTTTCTTGGTATCAGATTCTGAACCAAGAATGAAAAGGGTGAAATTAATAAAATGTCAGGGATAATTGATATTATATCCCAGAAATGTTATTAAACTGCCAAGCTTCTGATGAATTCACATAAACAGACTTAAAAACAGGCTTAACATTTCCTTGTTTAAGTTAGATGCCGGCTTTATTTCTTCTTTGGAAGAAGAAGAAATATATGGGAGAAGCCGTATGATGTTCCTACGCTGTCCAGCAAGAGATCTCACACCAGTCATGGAGGGACAGACTCTGAGCCAGGTGAGAGAACAAAGTCCACTGGGAGAATGGATTACTAGGAAAAACATTTCTCTCAAGAGGTTAGTGGTGCACAAAGAAAATTAGCTAGCTATGAAGTAAGATAGAGCTGTGCTCTAGTATGTACCCAGTGAGTCTCAGGACCCCGGGGTCATCTGTTCAATCTTCCCACAGGCACTCTCCCCATCTGTTTTCCCATGCCATTCTTACACCCCTTCCTGTCAGCCTCTGTGCAGAAGGAGATGAAAGCAGATCAGATTTTAACCTCTCATTCACTGGGAAGTAGGTCTTATGCTGGGTCCTGTGCAGGAGTTGGAGGAAAGCCAATGAGGTGTTGAAAACACGAGGTGGTTTAAGTAAATGTCAGGTACTGGATGATCAAGATTCATAAACTCTCCATGGAGACTGGAGTACAGTGAGCCAGCTTATCAACCAGAGGCCCTAATGCCTGATAGTCGGTCATTAGTATCCATAATAATGGGTCATCAGTGTCAACGCAAATTTTCTGTACAGGAGGCTCTAAGATTGCTGCAAGGCATTTTATTCACGGAACAAAGCAACAACACAACAGTGGGAACTCATTGCTTCAGAGGTTTTCTAAACTCTTTGGATCATCTAAAAAAATATTCAAAAGAATTCATAGATGCAGTTTGATCTGTACTGAAGTTGCAGAGAAGTCCATCAAGGATCCCTCACAGGCACGAGGAAGGACAGCATTACCTTTACATCCAGACTTTTAGAAAACACACTTGTTCCTGTTTCAGAGCCTAACCTTATTTTTTCTGAAGCCTGGAACAGTTGGTGGCAGCTAAATCCCTATTATTGCCTGTAGGCATTACTCAAAATATGTCAATTATCCTATCCAGTTACATTTCAGATGAATTATTCTGTAGTTACCAAGGCAACCAAATATATATAACAAGAAAGAACCATATTTTTTTGTTCTTGCATACCTGGGCTGCAAGAGGAACCTTAGAAAATGGATCACCCCAGCAATGCACATGCAGTCTCAAGGAGATACGGCTTTATCAACTGTGGGATGTTTGCCTGCTGAGCGAGGAACATTACCTCCCACCCAAGCTTGTGCAGTGGTGTTTGCAGCACTGGAAAGACCCAAGGGTTTTGGAAATTGTTATACTTGTTGAACATCATGAGAGGAAATACAAGGCAAGTGCTCATGGGAAAAGCAGACCATCCTCAAATGCCTGCACTTAGAAAACAAAGTTTGTAAAGCCTTCAGCAAGAAATCTCTGGTTTAAAACGTATTTCAGCCACAGTTCCTGCAAGGAGTAGGAGATGGTTTATTCTGGTTGACACTTGGAGACAAGTTATGTTCATTATCAGCACAACTGCATACATTGCTCACAGGCCATCAGCAGTAATTTTCATTGTATAGGTAAGACTTCAAAGCTAAGAGGAAAGACCAATCTATACGCAGACTTAACACCAAAATACTTTTAATGCTCTTGGTATCAGCTTGTGTTTAGACTAGTCCTACGTGATAAGAGAAAGAAAAGAAGAAAATGAATTTAAAAGCTTCTTGAAATAATCTTTTATTGTTAAAGTCAGGAAAAAACCTGACATTAAAGTGATGACCTGAATGGTGACCTGCAGGCAATAAATTTATTGCAAACATCACTTGCCTATCTCTACAGTAATACTTCCTTTGTTGGATTTTAATGTTTATTCAGTGAGTAAGAAATTCAATAAATAATAAAACCCTGCCTGTGACGGTACACTACAACACAGTGGAACATCAGCTCTCTAGATCCATAAATGAAGGAATATTATTCAGGACCCCAGGTTATGATGCAGCTGAATAGTTTTACAACAACAACAGAAAAAATATGTCTAGGCATTCTACATTTCAAAGAGGTTTCTGTTTTCCAAAACAGTTGCACCTTTAGAAACAAAATCAGCAGAGAATTAAGGTAAGAAGCGGATACATTTCTGCTTGATATAAGCAGAAGTGTAGAACTCTAAATTCCCACTTAGGAGGGATTTTAGAAAGCTGTTCGTGCCAAAGTGCGGCATGATTGCTATTCTTCCTCACCTTCAGTTTCAGGTACAGTGTTGAGCTGTGGCAGGTGGCACAGTCACATGTCCCAACCATACAGTCACCAATTATGTCTTAAAAAAAGACAGAAGAAGAAACTGTATTGAAATATACGTCCTAATTACACATAAGTCTATGACGTGTTAATAAAAGTATGTTGTGGTGTATGTAGTGCTGATCACAATTCAGTCCAACCACAGGAGCATTAGAAACATGTATTCCGACAGCCTGCTACACAAGTCATACGTGGGACAGGAGGTGAGGCCTGTCCTCTTCCCATCCCTGCAAGGTTTGAGCCAAGCTGCAATGTGGAAGCTGATATAATCGTGCTGCAAAACAGTGGGTCATCACACCTATTGCATAAACAAGAGAACCCTGAAGAGCTTATAATCCAAGGACATTAATAAAGAAGCAGGAGCTAGAGGAGCTAGAAAAAGGTTAAGATCTGAGTTTAAGATGGGCCAAAGGTCTAATATGAATTACTAGACGAATAAAAAGGATAATCAGTTGCTCCTCATAGTGAAGTGCTAATTTTCATTATACAAAGTTACCAGCCAGGAGAGTCCATCTGATTTATAAACTGTGAAAAGACTAACAGTAACTTTATGTCTTGCACAACCCTGAAGGTTAAAACATCATCTCTATCCAGACCCAAGTAGAGGAAAAGGACAAACACACACACTAACAGAGCATAGAGAACACTGCAATACAACGTCACCAGAAAGCAGCAAGTACCACAGGTACTTCTCAAACTGCTAAGCAGAAAATGTCCCTCTCTCTTGCAGTAATTTTCAAGCTTTTTTGGTTTTGGTTGTCACGGATTGGGGTCAGGGCACCCCCAAATCTGCAACAGAATGCTCCCTACCCCTCCCCACCCAAAAAGGGAAGAAAGGAAATAAAGGAGAGAGACTCATCAATTAGGAAAGGAAACTAGAACAGCTTTACTAAGGTACCCAGCCCCCCCACCCCACCCATGGCAAATCCTNAGTGGGGTTTTTTCTCCTCAATATAAAAAAATAGAAGCTGACAGTCTTTTGCAAAACCAAAGTATTTTGATGTCCTTTTTCACCCAGAGGAAGACGCTTGCTTAGGGCATTGTCCTGTAAGGTTGCTGAGCCAAGTTTGTGTCTCTCGGCAGCTCATTCCCAATAAACGGTCTCTCATATCTCAGGCCAGTGAATTCATTACTCAACTGTAAAACACTAGAAAAAAGTCAAAGTTTTCATCTCTCCAACCTTATTAAAACTAACACACTTCTGAAGAATATACTATATTCGATCGTATAGCACATTATTTTGAAAATGACCTGATAAGGTCTACCTGGTCATACAACAAAGCACAGGAAAACTGTTCAACAGCATCAGCTGAAGCTAGAATCAGCCACAAAAGAGAACAGCTAGAGTGTTGTACTTTGCTGCCACTGTGATTTAGCTAGGCACCAGAAGGTGTTTTTAAAAGATGCCCACCTGCTGGAGGAAAACAATTCTAAAAGGTGACCCCTAAATATGTACATCTTCCACATCATTTACTAGCAATTGATTTGTTTGCAATTCTTAAAGACCCTCCACCTAAGACAGAGATTGATCTTTGCTGCAGTCACCTCTAGAAATCAACAATTTTCCACACGCTGTCACTTTGAGCATGATCTGTTATTCTTCTGAAAGAGAATGTTAAAGATGCTCTTTGACTTGGAAACACATCTGTGATACAACTGGGAAAGCCAACTGACTCTGATCCTTTTGCTGTGTTAGCAACAGCTGTGGCAAACACATGAACACCACATAGCCCCATATCCAGTCAGAAGCTTGTTAAGAGGCATGATCCAGCGTGATCAGTTCATGCATTCTAGCATGTTCAGTCCACTTCTCTATGGGACTCTGAAGTTGATTGTAAAAACTCCAAAGACCATACAGAATCCATTCCAATACTTGACTATCTCGTAGCCTGAAGAATACATTTAATGTCTAGTACAAGAATCTCTTGTCCTTTAGTCACACTGCTGCAGCAGACACAGACATGTGCTGGTCCTTCCCTTCCACACTTGTATCATGTTTAACCTACCTGAAAGGCTCACTCCTCCCTAGATTAGACAGCCTTAGTTCTTCCAGGTTTTCCACACAGATTACGGTTTCTCAACCTCTGAAATTTCTTGCTATACTTCACTAGTCACTGTTGATCATCCCCTCCCCCTCAAACATCAGTTGTTCAGCACATCCAGGGAAAGACTCCGCTTGTTAGATCTTCTGGTTTCTTCTACCGTCTATGCATGCTTGCTTCTTATCTACCTCCCCATCTAGAATTTCCAGGCCACAGGGAGATCTGATCACACCCTTTCTCTAATATGTGATATACTTCACAGTTAAATAAGAATCACTTCAATTAACAAGATTGTAATCTACTGTATTAAGACTCTTGGTCTACAACAGCTCTCTTTGCAGGGAGCTATACATTACAGTAGCATAAAGTGCCACCACCTCATTTGCATTTAGGCAACAAAAAAGTTCCAACAATAACCTGATCATATACTATTCAGGAATCTTAAGACATCAAGCCCACACACAGAGATTTATGGCTATGTGTACAAGGAATGTGTTTTTAAGAAAATAATGCAGGTTTCTTGGGGGCACATAATGCTTCTTTCTAGACTACCCCCTTCCCAAGAAATAAGCATTTCTGTAACTACAAATCACACAGAAATCACCACATCTTATCAGCAGGACAGAACAGTTACTTCCCCACACTTACAGATTAGACTATACATAAAGCTGCTGGGAAAACACCTAATGAAGGTTTTTTAATGTGTGAGGAGGAGGAGAGGGCAGTAGCAACAGCACAGAGGGAATAGTGCAAATGAAAGGGGTCCAGTTGCATTTGTTTCCTAAAGCACACATTAGACAAGCAAGCACAGCATGTTTCATTAGAAACAATGAAATCTCCTTTTCAGCTAGCTGGCATTTTGGCAAGGCTGCTGATAGATCAGAAACTCCGAGCACAATTTGTTTGCCATGCTGTAGCCTACTTTTGTTGAATCAGACAGCCACTGTTGAATGTGTTCCTGCTGTCAACAACAAACCTCCAGACCCGCATTCACACGTCAGAGTGTGTGTGTTGGGTGCATGTGTGTACGTGAGCTCTTGCTCATTCTGTGATTAAAAATGTAAGCACCTACTATTTTCAGCCTGAAAGGCAGCCAAAACCTTTTTGTTCAAGTTGGCACAGGGAAGTCTCCCCGTGCCCATTCCATCGTATTAACAGCACTCCACAAAATGGCAAAAGAGAATGGATAATTTTGAAACTTTCTGTGCCTGCAATTTGATGATTTCACTTGCAGTTTTGAAGTAAAGGCAAAGCTCGCCTTTGTGCAGGATGCATTCATGACATAATTGCAAGCCTTTACAGGCAACTGATCTCCTTAGCACTGAAAAGGCTCAAAGCATTTAATAAAGGGTCTGATCTAAGGCCCTGCTAAATAAACTGAATCAGACCCTACCAAACCTGCTTCTCAATAAGGTCCAGAGGTTTCACCACAGCTCTGGCAGGAGCATAAATGAGTCTACCATTGGGCATTTGCACATCCAGCTTCCATTTTCCAGAAAATCTTCTCAGTGGTAAGCAGAAAATTAACACTTGCAGACATAAAGGTGGTGTGGAAACATTGCCTCAGTGATCAATTCAAATACTTCTTTGCCTCCTTCATCTTTCATGTACTGCAATCCTCAACAAATCTGTTCTATGTGGTTTTCCCTGTCAACAGAGCTGACCGCACCTTCTGCTTGGAGACTTACACCACAGTACATCAAGAGCTACAGAAAATAGAGAAGGCACTGACTGATAGAGGAGGACAACACAGAAGTTAAGGTACCTCATAAGACAAGACAGCTATTTTCATTATTATTTTTTTGAGGAAAAAAAAAAAAGCAGCTTAGTTTGTTGAAGTTTAAAGAAGCCAACACTTTTCCACGGGAAACATATATTTTTTTGAACCAAACCTTTAGGAAACCATTCTTTCTTTTAATTTAATTTGATTTCTTTCTTTTCATTTAAAAGAACATTTGATCAACTTTTCTCTGTTCTTATATATCTCAAGAAATTTCAGCAGAAGAAAAGATGATCCATCTATCCAACAATTTCTCTATAGGGTCCACATAATAATGCCTCCCTCTCCCCCAGACTTGTTTTTGCCCTTAGAAAGAGCTGCAGGACTCTCTAGATGCAGAATGTATCAGAACTACTTCACCAGATGTTGACATGTCTTAATAAATATGAAGTTCATGCAAAAATATGCATACATTCAAGTGTGCTCTGTCCACTGTATTCAGTAAATGCATATAAAATACCCATATTTATGAAAACACCATACATATCACAATATAAAAATAGGAGCGTCACAACAGAAACACATGCCTTAGAACTAGGAATTGAAAAGCCTCTTGAAGACAGTTTATAGACTCCTCTCTCGATGTTACTCTCCATTTCTTCTACTCCACTAATTCATTTTTAAAAAAAGCATTCAAGTAATATCATGTATCAGAAGAAACCAGAAGTAATACCCTGTTTCAGAGAGATGTGCACTGGCTTTGTTGCTGGAGGTTTCTTAGATCACAGTTCATACGTTTTGCAGATGCCTGTGCCTTACTTGCAGGAATTTGTACCATTTGAATTTTAATTTCTGCACATTCAACCACTTCCCAAAGCTCTAGCCTGTTAAGGAAAGAAGTGCAGAGATTTGGGGCCATGTTCTCTATGTGTAACTGGGGTAGAGGACTGGAAGAAGAGGGAAAGAGGCAAAAAAAGCAAAATTTTTGGAGAGGGAGGAAGAAGTAAATATTTTAGAATACTGCTGTTACCTCTTAGTTACTGTAAATAATATGACTGCAATCATAATACCCAGAGATGTGAAGACTAATGTCACTAATTACACAGGCCTGTAACAGGTTGCAGAAACGTCTGCAGGAAGTGACTTTGGTTATTTCATTGGTCCAAGCAAGCCCAGTATCCCAGTGGATACTGCCCAGTGCAGCTGAAAGCCTCAATTTTCACATGAACCATTTTAAACATTAAATGAAACAAAAGGATCCAGAACAAAAGCTATGAACTTCCAACTATTTATAGGCAGTTCCCAGTAGCTCTATTGGATGTTGGGGTTTTTTTCAGATGCTCAGGGTATAAATCCCTTATAATTTAGCCATATTCTGTTTGGAGTAATAGATATTATTTTTTGCCTCTCTAAATTGCCCTTGAACTTCAGCTGAGTAGCATTCTCTACTTCCCCTCCTGCCTAGGACTGTTTAGAATTGCCATGTCCTGTTAAGCAGCTGGTCTGTTTCCCCTCATAAGAAGCAAATTGTTCTCCTTCCAATACTAGCTATTTTTAGAAACAAGAGCTTTTGGATTATAAAAACAAATGTTGTATATCACAAGGTATCACTCTTTGCTCTCAAGGTTTATTATTTTTTTTAATCCTTGTGGTGAATCAACTCATTTACCTTTCCACTATCTTTACCTCTCCCTTGCACCTCCTACCACTACCATGGTCATACTAGGCCTGTCTTAAAAACAGCTCTAACCTTGTGTAAGGACAAAGATTAGAAAATAGACAAAAGTGGGTCTGTCACCTGTATTGAAGTTGGGGATGTTTGGATGTATTGTTATAGCTCACCATGTTATACTGATCAGTTTTCATCCAGTCAGAGAATGGAGTTTTAAATCTGAATATTGTATAAGGTTCCAGTATTTAACTTTATAAGAGATCAGACTCCTAACGTGATTTGCAGAAAGCTGGAGGTTTGTCAACTGGCAATAAGGAATTTACATGACAGGCAAGAAAAATAAAGCGCTGAAATTTGCGCTACTACTAGAGAGCAGTGAGGCATCCACAAGCTGGAGAAGACCACCATTGGACTGTGACTGCAGCTTACCCATTGGGGAATCCCTGCCACGTGGCAAGATCAGAGCTACAAAAGTGTTTTTGCACCAGTACCAGCACCTCCCTAAAGGTTACACTTCAGTGATATGCTCTCAAATCAC
>WEIS01005801.1:249-13899 GCA_013389965.1 Todus mexicanus | reverse complement strand
CCTTCAGGTATATTCTCTCAAATCCCCTTTTTTTTTTTTTTTCAGTTCTTCTTCCATTAACTTTGGAGCAAAAGCAGCCTTGGAGGGAGGGAGACAGAAATAAAAAGGCAAAGCACTAACGGAGAAAAATGAAGTCCTGTGGGTCCCAGCTATTTCCATTGACTGGAAGCAAGGAGTAGCCAATAAGAATCACAGTGTAAAGTGGGCTGTGCATACATTAAGATGAAGTTCTGATGTGCATTTTGCATCCTGTATTACATATTTGAGCCCAGGAATGGAGCCAGAGCGGGGCAATCTTAGCACTCTGGATTATGTATTAAAATGCTCCCAAAAGTAATTAGATAAATTGAATGAAATCTGACTTGACAAGCAGGGGTCATTCTATTCTATGAAGGCTCAAGGTGGAGACCAAGGGGCCAAACAACTAGTAATTGAAGGGCATAGCTAATTAAAGTGCCTGCTATATTAATATTTATGTTAAAGTTTCCAGCAGCTCTGGCCTTGACCTGGCAGGTGGGTATACAAGGTGTGCCCTTCATTTTAATAATTTTCAATATTTCTCGTATGGTTATGAAAGTACTTTAAAGAAGATGTTATACCTGCCTCCTCCATGCTCAAACTACAATGGTTGAAAAGTGGAAAAAAAAAAAAAGACTGGAAAAAAAAGTTAGGCAACAATAAATTTGAAAACAAATTCCTCTGATTTAGCAGAAAAAAAAACAACGTAGGAAACACTGCCATTTATTAGTGCTTTCTATCCAAAACTGTTAGAAATGCTTTTCCATCTTTATGATACTTTAACTTGATTTTATGGGTAGGGAAACAGAGGAATAAATGTGAAGGCTCACTGTGAGATACATTCACTAATCGCTTGAGAACCAATACAGCATGGGATACTTACACACCACTACTCCAGAGGTTCAGACCACTCCAGCTGAAAGCAAGTGGAGTTGCAGATGCTTCATATATATGTACAGAGAATTACTTTGTAAATTCACCAAGTGTGTGACAGAAGGAGAGCAGGGGAAAAATTGCTATGTATCAAGCCACAAAAATAAGCCACACACAGAAACACCTCTCATCTCTTTTCTTGCTTAAATAACAACAGAAAAAAAAACGGGGTTGAATTTAATTTTTCATTCAGTTAAAAATGAAGAACACTAGATGTACTTGAAATAATGCAACAGAAACTAACTACATTCAGACAGGAAAGGGAGAGAGGAGGTTAGTGGGGCTGTGAAGAAGACTTGAGGCTACTTCTCCCTGCACTAACCACCCCAGGCACTTGGGCTGACATGGGTGGTCACAACCCCTCCCCTAACCATTGTCCTCTGTCTTCTCATTCCTCTGAGCCCTACTGCCCTGCAGAGGCCAAACTTCACCTGTGAGGCCCCACAGATATTCGGCCACATGTAGAGCAATCTTGTCACTCTCTGGTGAAATATGCAGAAGTATATTCAAGTGGCCACATATTTGAGTGGCCACATATTCAAGTGGCAGCAGCGCACAAGGCCAGAGCTTTCCCTTACTGAAGCAGCTGCCGTAATGCTGCCAGCCATGACATTTGCCGGCTTTTACTATCGGAAAGGAGGCCTGTTGCCTGCCTCGTGGGAGAGCCCCATCATGGTGCATCCTCTTCTCATCATTCCTGAGCAAAACTAGAGATTTAGCCGATGGGTCGGGAGCAAAGCCTTGAGGCTTCCCTTCCCACTCAAAGGCTGAAACCATTGAAGAGCTGCAAGTGAACACTCATTTTTCTCACCTTGCATCTTTCCCTTCCAGAAAAATTTAATTAAATTGGAATTAAGATTTGTCAACTTCAGCCTGGATCTGTGGTGACCAAGACATTATCTTCTAGAGAATAAACTTTCACATAAATAAGCAAATAAATAAACTAATTAAAGTCACCTCAATCTTTTCTTTACAGAGAGGGAAAATACTATAGAATCTAACAACACACGGCTTGTGCTACGACCCTACTGCTGTCAGTAAGACTGTAGACCTCTCTGGCTGGACGATTAAGCTTCAAAATACCCATAGCTAGCAGGAACATTAACTTAAGCAATTTGCCTATTAAGACAGACTTGGGAATTGTGTCCTGGTCCTCTTTGCCTTGATTTGTTTCTAATGTTGAGGTTTTGCAGCACAAAGGGCTAATCAAGAGGGAAGGATGACATTTCCAAGATTCACATGAGAAGTACGGCACAATCTAGATTCCATTTAAAATTACGCACATAGAAGGATACATAAAGGTTTTCTAACTTGGATGTTCTAACTGCCAAATTTCAATAAACCTTTCAATTACATTATTGCACTTCTATTTCAGATAACAAGAGAGTATCTGGTATTTTATGTACTGTCTGTAGAACTAGGTACAACCACTGGGTTTCTGGCACCTTGCCTCTGTGTCTGAGAGAGTTATGAAGCTTGGGTAGCCACGCCAGAACGCACCATTGTTTGTACCTGCTGCAATTCAGTTGCTACAGTAGCAGTTGTAGCAATTTAGCAAGTTAAACACCCATTTTACACTCAGTTTTATTACCAAGACAGATAAAATTTGTACAAGTAGTGCTCAGGGAACCAGCATATAACAGTACATCTGAATTAAAAACTAAAGTATTATCTAGCTGAATTCATTAGTGTTTGCAGGAGTAGCTATACAGATTTGTTTCCCCATTCGTTGTGTTGCTCCCTGTACAACAGCCATTTGTTCTGAGCCTCTTTTAGCAACTTCCCAGAAGAAAACAGATAAAATGGCAGTGCTGACAGGATGAACAGCTCATGGCAAACAGCACTAATACCCCTACAGAGCATGTAAGAATACTGTAAGATTTGTCTACTATATACCTTCCAATAGTTAGCTCAGCAGATTTGATGCTTCATGCACCAGAGTGGTTCTTCCCAGGCTTTTCAAACAACACAGGACAATGGCTTTTCAGCCTGAGACTCAAAAACGGACTTTGGCACCCCTAACTTCCACCCTTGTGCGCTGTTATAAGTTCATTAATGGGAGATGTCTTTTTCTTTTTTGTCACGTTCCAGTATGTAAACCATGTCATTGTGCTGCATGGCATGCGAGGAAAATGGCATCTCCACCATTTAAACCAGTTTGCAAACTTTTCCAGGAAGATCCCTCCAATATGAAAGTCCTTGAAACAGCAACTGGCATTTCCCAGTCACTACAGAGACAGACCTACAGTCTGTACCATACACAGCAGTGCCAGCACTGGGATGTAGCAAGCACATTTCAGTTCTGCATAAATTAGTAGCGAAGTCAGATTTGGTTTTCAAACCATTTCCCCATCCCATGCCTGGCTCCAGCCCCTTCCCAGTCCTGTCAAGGAGGCTGAGTTTGGTCTTGCAGGATGTTACTTCATAAATAAATAAATAAATAATCGTAGTAAGCTCCAGAACAGATCCATACATTGCAGCTCAATTCTGTCTGAGCTTCCCTCTTTGCACGCGCAGAGAGGCACTCACACAGCTACGTTCTTACCGCCCCCTCACTCCTACTCTCCAGTTCTTTGGGCCAATGAAACCGTACCTTACAGTATTAAGAACAGGGCATTACACATGTAAAATCAGGTACAGTAATTTTATATTAGATAAGAACAAATGAGTTATCATGACAAAGATTCCCCTCACATACAAGCACTTTGCACAAAGTACTTCTCCACAGCCACTCCCTTTGCTCTAAAGGAGTGCAAATACTTTGCTAAAAAGCAATCTTTCTCCCAATCTCTAATTTAATTTCCTTCCCATATATTACAATATCTAGACCTGACAGACTGATGAACTTCAGATGCTTGTCTTCCAGCTCTTAAATGCCTGCTTTCGTTCTGAGCTCCTGCAAACAAGCACAGAAGGAGAATGTCTGAGTCCTTCAGGAGCTCAGCAAGCTTTCAAGACTCTGCAGAAAACGCAAAATACATGCTGCCACAGTTATCAACATCAAGCCACCAGTCTAACACCACCACTCAAGCACAATATCTCTCCTTGTGAAAAGCCCAAGAAGAAATGCAGAGGACCTTAAAGCAAGCAGTTAATTCCTCAGTTGAAAACAAGTCTTCACAAGCGCTGAACCAAAAGTAAGATAGGACACTAAATTCTCCCACTTAGAGGTTTCCTTGTCTTGTTTTTATTTGTTTTAGGCATTCTAAAATGATAGGCTGAGGACTTAAAGGCCAATACTGATGCTTTAATTTGTGCTATAAATCATGTAAGCATCTACAGGTATCTGAAAGAACCAAGCCCTCACCACATGATCCACACTGGGTGAGTATTAATAACGCTTTCCACAGACTTTTTTTCAGAAAAACATCCCTTGGTTATATAAGGACAAGTAAAGATTTAAATCTGCTGTTGAAGAGAACAAATAAAATTCTTTAAAGGTTAAAGAATCCAATCATCTGCTCAAGTACTTGAAGCTAAATAGTCCTGGCTATCAGACAACCTAATTAAAACCTACCTGGAAGAAAGTCAATAGGCTTTATATCAAGGAAAAACCTACATCACTAAGGAATGCACATCTTGTGGAAACTGGGAACAGAATATGTATAGGTTGACCATTTTAAGGTATTAAGTACTAGGGTTTAGACATTGCCTGTAGAAGTATGTGTCACAGTGTTCCTCATTCAGAGACCTGCATATCACAGGGGGAAGGATGGGCTGGAACTGAGGGGAAGGTATTTGCCTCCATGCACAAACAAGTCAGACTTGTTGAGCAGACAACTACATTTGAATGTCAAATTTATTTGATGTTTCCTAATTTCCTCACAGATAAAAATTCGCACTTGAACATCTTCTGCCCTTACTGTCTTTCCTGGTCCATTGCAAAGGCCAGTTCTTCAAAAGACAACAAGGAGGGTAACAGTGGGATGTGACTGAAACTACAATCTTCCTGCGGAACATTTCTGCAGCTCTGCTGGTCATCTAATTGTAGAAGAGAAAATGAAAACTAGCTTTTTCAATGTGTTACATTTCAAAACTTAGAAGGAGTCTGTTTCAAGTGTTTGTCAAGAATTCTGCCACATCACTATGATGTTTTTTGCCTGCTAAAATACAATAAATACACCTGAGTTTTGACTGGCTGAAAGTAAACAGTAAACAACCAGCACATGAAAGCACTGCCTTGTGAGAAAGTGTTGGAACTGACTCAAAGATTGTGAGAATTTTGGAGATAACACATCAAGCCCCTACTAAATGGCTAATAAGGTCACTTCGGTATCAATTACTTAAAGCAATTTTTCCTCTTTAGACACACATTTCTTTAAAATTGATTATTTAATTTACAGCAAAACTAATAAGGTCTTGGATCAGATCATCAGTGCAGGTGTAGTCAAATCCACAACATTTCTTGGAACAAATCAAATACTCTTTTTACCACACATCTGACTCAGGCTGATCTCAAGGGTTCATATTTCCATTCATATTTTCATTCTGAAGTTAACATAACAGCATTGAGTTTTCTCTTACATAAATTAACAGGACATTTAGGATCTCCAGTGGAATCCCAAATTATGCAGTGCTGCAGCGGGTAAAATTTTTAACAAGAGGACATTGCACATTTGTGAAGCAGCTACACAAGTAGTACTCTTGAAGCAGGGAATGGAACTTCCACCCTCATACGACTGTGGCTTCCCAGCTGAAGCCATGTTCAGTTTTTGCAGTCAGGATGATCAAAACGAACTCCTCTCCTGCTCTACACGCAGAACTTGTTCTCTGCCTGGCTGACATGTCTTTAGTAGTATCTCGTGGTGATTTACAACCACGCTGCAGGAGCAAAGAGTCAGTGAAACCTGCAGCTCAACAAAATTGCTCAAAGCTGAATAAAATGGCCCATTCATGCCAAAAAATGAACAAAATCTCTTCACAGGCAAAACCACAATGCTTAGACAGAAACACAAATGTAAATGAGGGAAGATCCTCCCCTAACCGGAGCAAAGTGTTCAGTGTGGAAATACATGTTATTGCATTGAAATTGGGCATTTTTTTCACTTTTCTGTGTCACGTAGAGAACATCTCTCAATATTACTTCTTAAATCAGTAGTTTACAACGAAGAGTCAGCTGCTTATTCAGAAAGTCAAAAGGCTTTCCAAAATGCACTGAGATCACCAGGAAAATTTGCATCAACGTCTATCTGAGCAAGAGCAACTACTTAGGTAAAGATTTCACATTTTTCCACTCTATAAATTTCTCCTGCAGTTTCTGGTCTAGGCTCAGAGCCCCCCTCTGCCTCCTTCCTTTGATCCCAGGCAGCCCTGATAACCCTTGTGCAGCAGCCCAACACTTTCATCTCAGTGTGGATCCTCACACGTGTCTCTGGTGTGAGAAACAGAGGAACAACATGTGTCTCCTGCTGGTGGAGAGATGAGAAGAATGAGGCCCAGCTGGGGAAGAAAAGGCAATTCCTGGCTCTGGGACAGGAATTCGGGAGGGAAAACACCCTCTCCTACAGCACTGCCAGCCAGCCTCAGCCCTGCTGTGCTCTGCAGGAGCAGTAGTCTCTTTCCCCAAAAATCTGAATCCCTGGTGCAAGACACACATAATCTCTAACAGAGCGTGGGGTGCTCCCATCCATTTCACAAACACCTCTGCTCCCTACGAACAGGCCATGTGTGACACCAAGCATGCTGCCGCACAGAGATCCTGGCCCAGCTGCCAGAAATGCTATGGCCACAATAACGAGGGGTTCGGTCCAGCTTATTAGCCCTAACTGATAACTGGAATCATTATCCTTGGCCTAAAGGAGGAGTGCTTTGGCTAAGCACTGCTCTGCTGGGACACAGTCATCCTCCTCTGGTCCCAGGGCTTGTGCTGGTCTAGCAATACTGTGGCAGAGCTGCAGATGACCTTGGTAACAAGGTGAAGAAGTAAAAAAAAGCACAATAAGATGCTGTTCACTCATTTACCACCTTTAGCAGAAAAACAGTGTGCACCTAACCTGAAAAAAAAAAATGGTGGATTTGTTGTTTTTTGGAGTATTTTTTCAGATACAAATAAGAATTTTCAAAAAATGTTTATATTCTTATCCAGGAAAAATCAGGAAAAATCCAGGAAAATTTTCAAAAATTCTGAGACTCCATTTCATTGTATTTTTTAAAAAATGGAATTAAAAAGTAAAGATCCTTTTGGAAATTGAAAATCTCATTCAAAATGTTACCCTAGGGAAGCCTTCGTGACAGTTGCACTTAAGGAGTACCCGTTGACATTTCTTCCTGTCATATTAAAGCAGCACTCCATCTGCTCCCATCACCTACAGCAGCTCAAGAAGCCAGAGCTAGGTGTTCTACAGAGGTGCACAGAGACAGACTTGAGACAAAGGTAACAAGCTGAAGCAAGAGAATGCCAGTTGGGTACATGGGTGGAAAAAATGTCCACAGGAGCAGTAACACATTGGAAAAGACTGCCTGGAGAGGCTGTGGGATCTCCCCCTGTTTGATCAGTGTGGTCTGGGCAATCTCACCTACCCATGATGTTAGCCCTGCTTTGGGCAGCTTACTAGATTTAAATGACACCCACAGGTTCCCTCTAGCTTACTCTGTGGCTAAAATATAGCCCATTATAACAATTTCAGTACTGTCAGCTGTACTTTATTCTTCAAATCATTCTGGGCAGCTTTTGCTTTATATTATCTAAAGCACTTTATCACTTCTGTAAAGCAAGTGTCTCCTGGTGGCTGAAATGAAGAAGGCTCATGTTTTCTCAAAATGGATTATGTAAACTATAAAACCAAAGTGACACGAACTATTGCCAGTACCTTCATGAAGTTTCAAATAAATTTTTTTCTGACAACATTTAAATAAATTTCTAATTTCATAGGAAATTTCTGAAATAGTGGTTTTACATAATGAAACAATACATTTCAAAACGTCTGTGCTTTCCAAATCTAAACACCTCTAATTTTAATTCCCATAATGCATCTAAAAACTATGACAAAGCATATGAAGGACTGATGAGGTGCAATATACATATGAGAAATCAACCTCTAGGACAGGATAGGGGCCACAGCTTGGTCTTTGATTGATTGTTTGCAGGGAGTACTCAGCCTCTAGAAGAGACTACATGCTCTAAAGGCTGTTTTCAAAAGTGATCATGGTTGAATATGGATTGATCTAAAACTCTAGCACCTGGGGAAGAGGGGAAAAGGAAGAAATGGAAAATATAGTAGGTTACTTTTTGAAAGTGTCCTGAAATTGCTTCTTTTTAAAAAAAATTATTCTTTAAATCAAAGCCACATTCTTGCATCTTAATAAAAGGACAGCATCTGTTATGTAATTAAGCGCTTCAGAAATATCTGGACTTTCATCTCCAAAATCAAAGGTAACAAGTTTTTTTACTAAAAATCTATTAATTACATTAAGGTTCATTAAAGACTTGAAACAGAAAAGGCTTTACACTCAAAATTCCCAAGAGACTTGCTTACTAGACCTTTACAGAGACTTGTCACTAGAACCATTCTGCAAACTCCCAGTGACAGATGCAAAATGCTGAATCACTGCAAAGGCAACTAAAGTCATTCTGAAATCCTGACAGAGCCTAAAAGGCTGTAGTCTATCATCTACCGGGCTTCTCCAGTGCCCAGTACCACCCCAAGCACAAAGACTCCCCAGTGCCATTTTACACTCTTGCTCTACTTGGCTCTGGCCACACCAGGGGATTAGGAAGCCCTCAGTGCTTCAGGTGAGTCCAAGTCTGACATTTCTTCCTCCTAATCATGCTTTCTATCCACACATTGCAATGCAAAAGGCTTCTGAAAAAACTACTGAAGTAGTTCTGCCATTCTCTTATTCTGAGCATTGATGTACTTGATGAGCAGGTAACAGACATGAGAGGCTGCTTTTTGCCGTCACCATACTCTACAGAGAGGGTCTGACTAAAATATGAAGCTCGACTGAAAAAACTCGGCCTTACCACTTGGGTTCCTTGTCCAACAAACAGTTAGGGAATAGATATTTCTGCAATGTATCATTGAAAGTGGACATACTTAATTTAGAATGCCAGCATCGGTAGCATATGGTGGAATTGTCACAGTTCGTTGACAGAGCTTTCCATTTAAGGAAATCAGGAACTCGGAGAAGCATATCATACTGACATCTATAAGCAGAGAGGCATAATTCTGATTTATGGTGAGTATCTCCAGCTAATCTTTGCCAGAAGATGATCTGTGTGAAAAGACAAGAAGATAAGTGTGCTGTTCCTTACTTGGCTGTGACAGCACAGGAAATGTGTTTAGAAGAATACCTTGGGCTGCATCATACCTGCTGAGGGCAAAAAAATTAATCTGTGTCTTCTTAAGTGGAACTCTGCATGGATTTAGATCAAGAAGCCCCACTGAAGTCAGCAGACCACATCACTCATTGATGGAAAACCATGACTATCCCACTGATTGTATCAGAAGGTGCAAATTTTGCCTATGCCTACAGAAGTCTCTGTACTTTTTGAAGCTTCTGTAGTGCTGACCTCCTCAGTTGATTCGATGGAGTCCAACTCAGCACAGACTACAATGCTATGGACATAAGTCAGGAGGAAAAGGGGGGGTCATTACTGAGTATCTTTTGAAAACAAGACTGTAATTGTATTCAGATGTTGCAAAGATAACTCATGGTTTTGTTTGAAATGTAATCTTAGAGGTAGTCAAATCTGCTACAGAGTAGCTGCTTCGTTCCTCCTTCCTTGACCCTTTAGGATTTTCTTTGGGCCTCACCCTTGGAAAATAAAAGAGGAGAGAGGAAGAGCTGTGAAAGATAAAGCTACACATAATTAATTGTAACTAATATTTGCAGCTGCATTTACAAAGATAGATAGCATTATGGTTCTGAAGGTGGATACAAAAAATAACGTGGAATGCATCCCTTTTTATAGTTGGTTCAAAACTCCTGCTAATACTGAACTTTAAACATAAGAAAGAAGAGAGGCTTACCTTATTTACTCATAAGTACAGGATCTGGCAAATACCATCATATATTTTAAAAAGCAGCAGTCAGCAACTCTTAAAAAAGCATGCAACGTAACACCTCAGAAAGGAAGGTGACTGTTTCTAAGGGAATGCCAAGTTAGCGTGGTCATCCTGAAACACTCCCCATGCTGTGTTACAAGCAGCTTCATTCCAGGATGAACATGACACCTTCTCATACAAGAACAGAAAGAAAAAGCACAGCACGGGAAATCAAAATAAGAATGCACATTGCTTCTAGTCCATGAGAACAAATGTTAAAAGGCGAGGATTGTGCCAAAAATCCCTCTTACTGTCACATAAAGGCTTACTGAACAAAGACTGTTTGTCTCCACTAAACTTTTTTTCCTATACCTTGTACTCAGCATGTCAAAAGTTGTTGGGGAAAAAAAAAAAGCAAAATCACATTCAAAGCTTTGGTTTCTTCCTGCTTCTTTTTCATCTTTAAGATGTCAAAAACTCAGGTACTATCTTTGCATACACCACTATTCATCTCTAATTTAATAAATGATCTCTTCAATGTATTAATGGTTAGCAGTGCATATAAATTAGCATTTATAAAAATCAATTACATTGTCTCATAAGACAGAGGAGAAACCAAGACCTTCATCACTGGATCATTTGTATTTATCTGTTAATTATAAACCTTAATTGTCTCTTCTTATCAGATTAATTTGCATAAATTGCATAAGTTTAATGTTTAACAGGTTTTAATACCAGAATATGATTATTCTTTAAACATTCTTTCTTGAAATATTCATTATTAATTATAGCAGTAAAATTAGAAGTTCTGATAATTGACCTTGGCTTCTCCTTGGCTCATCATCATCTGTCCATTGAGGTCATTTATCTCATGATTATGCATGCTTTGTGGCTTCTTATTATGATGTGCTCAGTTTTAATCGTACTTTATAGCCTGTCAGATTTCTCTGAATTTTGACTTAAAGCAGAATATTGTGCAGGGTTCCACAAAAGTGGACTTTTTATTGTATATTCATGCTCTTAGCATACCTACATTTAATGGCAAAGTGGGTGACAGGACTCTATCCATATCTGGAGTATCTAAACTGTTATGTACTACTATTTCTAACCTGGTGAGGAAAGCCATGTTTTCATCAGAGAACTTAGGAAATAAGAGAGACATGTAAGCTCCCAGGTAGCCTTGGCAAAAAAAAAGAAAGAAAGAAAGATTAACCATGTATTATATTTGGCAGATTATTTAATAGTCTCTTGTTCTTCATAACTGACCAGACATCTCTAACTGCCCTTTTCACTAGCTTTTTATGTAGGGATTGTGTTTTATGGAGGCCAGGAAGTAATAAAATAAGAGAAGAAATGGCCACGACCAAATACTGACAGATGCATGCAGCTGAATTTGGCTGACTTGAATGTAAAGATTTTTTTGAAAACCCATGGAGTGCAGAGGTGAAAACAGGTGGATTTTCTCCTCTGTGAGATCCTTCACTAAGTCTCACATACAGGGATTTACTGTGCCAGATTTTTTTTCCAGCTAAAATTATTCATATTATTCAGTTAAGAAAATATTTTAAATATCATCAGATATGCTTCCAAGAAGAGAGACTAATATTTTAAAAAAATTAAACAAGGTTTTCTTATATTGTCTTCAGCTGCTATTATTAAAATGCTAGAGGTGCCTCAGGTCAAAAGCTTCTGAGTTCAGGGCATATTCCTCTTAATGAGTGAGCCTAGTAAGGAAATGCTGAATTCAATATATACTGGAAATTACCAATACCTCCTTTGACTTGCCTTTACTCTCTAAACAGATTCAAAACTACTGCACTCTTGACTGAGAAGCATAACTGATATATTTCCAACCAGTTGCTGGCACTAGAGTTTCCTGGGAAGTTCAATCTCATGCAAAAGTGTATGCATGAATCAATGCAAAAAATCAGTTATGGGTGTTGCTGTAACTACCCCCTGATTTGTTGTATCTCCATTGCATCTGTCCAAGAGCACACAGCTTAATAATCCTAAATATATCCAATGGTGAACCTAAAGAGAACTAGTCAGATTACTATTAGGTTACTCAAAGTAGAAGTAATAGTAAATAGCTGCAAATTGCCAATGCATCTTCACAGAGCTTTACAGATGCCTCTAAGTGAAGGAATGCATTGATCAATAGCTACTAAAGTCCATCATCCTTGTAACTCAGGATGCTGCTTGATCCGTGAAAGGAGACCAATCCCTGCCACTGACCTGGAGAGCATTGCCTCTTTTTTTTCCTGTATGCAGGTCTAGCAAGAAGAGAAATTATTCATTTAATCTCAAAGCTAGGTTGCTAGAAAATGCTTTACTTGAACATCACCTTGATGCCCAATTTACTAGATGAATATCTTTTATGCAAACACATTAACCACCTTGATTTATATTTAAAAGAAGGATGACAGTATCTTGATCATGTCATTCTTTCATCACCTCATCTCAGGAGAAGAGTCTAAAGAAAGCAGCATTCCCGATCGCCACCTAAGATGCTTTGCAGAAATATTACAGATGCCTGATGTAGACAAAATGCTGCAGGAGAGAGTCCTTGGTGTGTGGTGATGAGATACACCGTAGGGAAACTGTGCCTTGCGTGTGTGCTGGACCCTCTCCAGTGAGGTATTCCAGCTGGGCTCTTGCCATACTTGAGAGTTCCTGTTCTTCTGCCACTCGTGCCTCCCGAGCCCAGCTCTTCCCAGGAGCACATTAGCAGTGCTTCCCCAGGACACAGAAGCAGGAATAAAAACCAATGTACAAATACCTGCAGCTTAAGCATCCACTGTATCACAGAGCAATAGTTAAAAGAGTAGTGCCACCCACATTAATACCTACAA
The DNA here is from genome assembly GCA_013389965.1 of Todus mexicanus. Classification (NCBI taxonomy): domain Eukaryota; kingdom Metazoa; phylum Chordata; class Aves; order Coraciiformes; family Todidae; genus Todus; species Todus mexicanus. The sequence goes on along the minus strand of WEIS01005801.1, from coordinate 1,109 downwards.
TCTACTTTTATTGTGCAGTGTGAACATTAAGATGTCACAGAAATCTGCAGACTGTCAGAGGTTATTTTAAAGGCCGTTTTCTGTTACCCTCACCCTCTGTTTGGTTTCTTTCTGAGGAAACTGATCTAACCACAACACAATTGTGTTCCAGGCAGATCCATTATCACCATCCAACAGCCTCAAGCGTGTGGCAGCACGTCACTGTAACACCCGCACACTGCAGAGCTGTGGTCAGCTTACCAACTGCTTATCTGCAGCAGATCTGATCCTACCCTGAATCACACACTGCAAGATGATAGCTGCTCTCTTAAGGTGCAGAGAGCATAAGACATTTCAGGTAATCAGGTGGGATACTTCCGGGCTTTTCTAGACAGAGCTCACCTAAGAGAAAATGTTTAAATTTTTTGTGTGTGAATCTGAGTACTGGACGGCTAAGAATGAGTCAGTTAGTGGTTGCAAAATTAAGGTGGGCATACAGGAGAACCCAAGTGCTATATTCTGTCCATGTTCCCTGTGATTTCGTGAACCCTCTGTCAAAGCTGCCACATATAATGTTTTTCTCAGACTACAGATTTTCCCTTCTATCTACAGAGGAAGTGAGAAAGTCATTCAATAGGCTTTTCAGCTGCTGCGTTCCAGGCCTGTAATGTCATTTTAAAAAAATAATAACTAAAATCAAGGGAAGAATCTGCAACACTGGAACGTTTGGCTCTTTTCGTGGCTCAGATCATTCAAATCCTAGTTGTCCAGACTGCCTCCTCTGACTACGCCATTAGATTCCAGTCTCTCTCCCTCCACAAAACCCCTGACTCTGTTGTTGGAGTCACTCTGTTGACATTGTGTCCTGCGTGTCAAGGAGT
>WEIS01005796.1:336-60999 GCA_013389965.1 Todus mexicanus | reverse complement strand
GTAAAAAAAAAAAAAAAAAAGCTACTAAAGAAAGGTCACTTAATTCATCATGATGGATTATCACTAAAATTTATAAGCATTAGCATTTTTCTCCTTGCTGGGTACCCTGACTTTGATATGACACATATTGAATGAATCACCTAAGATGCAGGCACCAGGCAAGATATATCTTAATGCAGACAGGTCGGCAACATGAACCCTAATGGTCCTTATCTTAATCTTGTTTAAAAGCATCTTAGATTTCTCAGTAATCTTTTCACCTTCTGATATTCTCTTTTATAGAGTGTTTCTGCCAGAGTTGCTACTGATTCTCACATAAACGCATTGTTGTTGCATAGAATCACCAGTTTTAGCAGCCCTAAAAAATGATCGAGGTTTGCAATTGAGCAAAAGCGAAGATTAAGCTCATTTTTAAAAAGTCCACGTGCCAGAACTCCGATAACAACAAATAGTTTGCATGTTGTTACAGATTATCCCATTCATGAAACTCGGCATCATGGCTGTTCACAACACAAACAGACATCGATCACACATCATGTATATCCTTGTGTCCTTCTCATCCACACGTTTTCCTCCGCTGCATCATTAACTTTAGAGGTTTGTCATTTGTATATTTTAAATAGTCACTCTTCAATGAAAAAAGTTTATTCAAATACCTGATTAAGATGAAGGGAAGTTTCTCTACTATTGCTTTTTTTCATGTTCACATTGCACCTGGTAATTCCAAATTAGACAGAGACAATGAGGTGGCAGAAAACTGCACCAAGATCTTTCTGCTGAGACTTCTTTGATTAAAAACCAAGGGATGGAGGAGCACAGAGGAAAAGAATGGATGAACTATATTTAATTCAGATTTTTTTGCAGTAACAGCAGTTTATACATTAGGTAAAAAGGTCTTTGGAAAGTACCTTCTCAGCCTGACAAAGTATTTTCTTAAGCTGATCACCAGGAAAGGAAGCAGGCTTAAAACGTTGTGGACTTTAAAGTCTTTACACAAGAGCTACACGACATTCTACAGATTATCAGTATCTTACTGCAAGGGGCACTCCAGAGCAAAATACAGCCAAGAGCCTGCTCCCTCTTCCTGGCAGTAGACACCTTCTATCAAAAAAATCTAGAATCTCCCAGGAAATAATCAACTTTAAGAAACACTAACAGAGAAAAACGCGAGCCACTACTGGCTGCTTTCTGCAAGCAGTAGCACTGGGAGGAGCAGGTGACCTAAACCCCAGCTCCTGCATCAGTGCACCCTACTGACATTTCCAATGTTCTTCTCCACGGTCTATAAGCAGCAGCCAGTTTTCTCATTTTACCATTAGGTTGACGTAATAACACACCTCAAAATTTTACTTGCCCTCCATTTATTTGCACATGGAAACTTCCTAGTGGGTCGGTATGTTCTAGGTGAGGATATTTTTTCTATTACACAGTTCAGAAATTTGAAACAAATCAGTAAATTTGTGCTAGACTTTGTTTCTCCCGCTCTAACGCAAATAGAGGAGCCATTGCTTCCACCAGGTGTTGGTAGATTGCTGTTTGAATGCATACAAAGCAACCCGAAATTCAAGGCAAAATAGAGAGAAATAAGCCCCTTAGAAGTCCAGACTAGGAAGATCAAATGTTATTCTTTGTTCTGTTCCTGCCATAAATTTATTTTCTTTTTGACAGCAGGAAGAGAGCCCTGCTTGGGTACCAGCTTGAAGGTCCCAACATCGCTCTTCACAACCTATGTCAGGCAATTTCTGCTTCCTGCGGCAGGTGTCAGACGCTCCATTCTTTCTATTCCCATAGACTGAGGCCAAAAAGTGTTGATTTACCATTCTTACAAGAAAAGAGAACACAGACAGGCCTAAATTCAAGGTCCATGAAATTACCTGGATAAATGGTGCTCAAAATTCAGAGTACTGTCCTCAGCATTCCAGACATTTAAAAACATTTCCTTTTGTACTTATTCCAAAGCTGAAACTCCCAATACATAAACCAGGTCGAGCCCTCAAAACAATCTGCTTAACTCATAATTAATTTAGCGAGGTACATGACCATATATTCATCAGATAGCCATGAAAAATTTCTTTAAAAGCTGGAGTTTTTTTAAAGAGGCACAGCAATTTTCCCATGAAAATCTCTGAAAATCAGTTTTGAAATGCAAATGTGCAGGTAAGCAATATCCTGTGTGACGAGGAAAGAAAAATACTTCGTTTTCCCTGTACTAATATGCTTATGCTTACATTATTCTGCATTTCCAACATATTAATCTCAGACCTAAAGGCAACGCAATCCAGAATAAAAGAAGTAGAATGAAAAAGGGCACCCGTAGAAAAATATCGGCAATGTGATTTTAAAATATCATCCTTCAATTGCCTGCAATTTATATTTATCAATACTTTCGCTGGGACCACGGAAGTGTTCCCACAGAGGAAAAAAACCACTCAACGCGTTTAGCGAGGTGACCTTTCAGTAAAACATAAGGGCAGGGAGAGGGGGAAGGGGGCCAGAGCTGCCCAGCCATCTCTGTCCTTCTTTATTAAATGCCATTACAAAGTCGTGCTGTACTTTCAATTCCGATTCCTATTCTCATCAAAACTTTCATAAATATTTGTCAGGTCTGTGCACGTAAGATCAACCATCATGTTACTGTTCAACATCGCACCTGTCGGTAAAAGAATAATGATGATAGCGAAAACTGAAATATGCTCCCATTTAAACTCTGAAATAAATTGAATAGAACATATCTTATCAAATAAATTTGCATATAAGTGCAGTTTTGTGAGCTAGGGTAAGTCCATTTAAAGTCAGTAATCTGTTTTTTCCCCCTGACCGTACATTACCTGGTCTAATGTGGTCACCTAATGGTTACTGTCTGTAATTGCATCAACGGCTGCGACACCCAGCAGAGAACACACCTTCCTTCTGCAGCCTGTTTATTGTTAAATAACAAAACTAACAGGAAGCTTTTATTTCATTTTAAAAAATATTCTATGTTAAGGAACCTTGAGGATGAGGGAAATGGTCTAAAAATCTGTATTTCTGGTATCTCAGGGGGTTCGTTCCTTTGGTAGGATTTTTGGGGTTTTGCTGTTTTGAGAGGTTCTTGTATTGTTTATTGAGAGAATTTTTTAAAAATAATAAATATTGATATAGAAGTTAAAAAGTGAGTCTTGCAAACATTGTAATTCATGCCTATTTTTCTTGTAGAATCATACTGCACATTTATGTTTCCGTTCCTCGGAACCAACTGTAAAAACCGGTAAGAACTAATAGAGAAGAAAGCAGAACTACAGTGAAGTACAGATTAACCATAATTAGATATCTGCTGTGGGTGAAATTAGATATTGCACAGTTTGAAATGGAGAAATTTGATTCCTTCCAGCCAACACCACTGAACAATCCCCCAGACTCAGGAAAAATATACTAGAATCTCCAAAGCAATGAAACGGAACAAGGAAGAAATTAACTGGATGAATGCTGCATTCCAGTAGCGTACACAGCCTATACCAAGGCATCCTAGCTGCCGAGTTAGATACAGTTTCCTTTCATGATGTGTGCTTACATGGAGGAGATTGTTTAATTATTATTATTATTAATAATAATAATTTCAAAAACATTCAAGGAAGCGATTTAAAAACAACCTGCAGATCAGTCTGGCTTTTTGGTTTTGGTAAAACTAATTAAACTCCTTAACTAAGATACAGACATCTGTTGAAAACAACACGAAGATGTTTCTTCATAAAAACAAACCTCTATGTCAGTCAATACGAGATCCAAGAAATGATAATAATATAATCTGTGTTCTTACAATACATTTATTTTACAAACATTTATATGTGTTGATGTGTACAGCAGAAGATGACACAGCACACTTTCAGACAGTGCAGTGTGGTTTTACAGGAAGAATAAGAATTAAGATTTCCTTACCTTATAGGACGGCAAAAAGCACAAGATTCCTTGGCCAACTTTTTGACACACGGACAGCAGAAGTGCTCCCACCTCATCCTGGAACTCGAAGGTCTCTGTGTGCTGGAACGTGGCACACAACTTCCGCCCGTTAGGGCCTGCGCCAACGGTGCCAACCCAAACCTGGCGTATTTTATAGTAAAGAAGTTAATTCTAATGTATATGACACAAAGAGTATTAAATTACATTAGGTTAATTTCAAGTGTGAAGGAAAAAAGATTGAGATTATTTCCAAATAAATTCATTCCAGTACTTAAAAACAGAAGAAAAAGTACAATAACTGATCCAAGAACAGCTATTACCATACTAGCATGATTTACACTTTGCCGGGGGAGCATGTGTCTAAAAATCATTTGAAAACGTACTTCACGATTGCATTAACCCAAGCAACAGTCCGTTCTGCACATCTCTTACTACTTCTGCAATAGATTTATCACAATTTTTATGTTGTTGTTATTGTTTCTCTCACAACGGGCAGCATTACACCTCAGGAGAGGGAATAAAGATGTGAAAGTTTACCTGTGAGTTCCGAATAACGTGATTTGCCTCCAACTGAATAGAAAACTTCACGCCAAGCTCTGAAGAAAACGAATCCATTGGGGAGAGTGTGCCAGATGTCAGAACAATTGTTCTAACATCACTTAGGTCCGAAAAAGCCTAGGTTGGAGAAAGAAAAGAAAGCATTCGGAAAATCAATACAATCATTTTAAGGTCTTCTATGTTATCACTCAAATTACTTCAGAGCTTCTCCTTCACACTCAGCTTACCACAGCAGGATTCAAGCACCAGAAATTAAGCATGTGGACTACAGCTTTCTGCCGCAAATTCCTCCTATGCTTGGGCCGTGCAAAGAAGGCGCTTGTGTCTGACACATCAGGTTGGTTTTCATCAATCCAAGCATAAGTTTGTTGTAGAGCAACTCTGTAGTCATCTGCATACCTAGAGATGCAGAAATATCATGAAAAGCTACAATTAAGCAAACAAACTGTAAGCATTAAGCTCATGCAAAGCAAAGACAGCATCGCTACAATGCAGTTATAATTTAAATATGAAAAATAACTTTATACTTTCCAAGGAAACAGTGAAACTTTACAATAATTAATATTTAGAAATAAAGTTTAAATCAGAAATTTTTAGTAACTGCTGGCATTAGTAGTCAGGATAGCAAGACAGTCAAATGATAAATCCTACACAGAAAAACAAAACCCACGCACACTCGGCAACACATCGAGAAATTATGCGCCAAACCTTCATATAAAATACTTTTCATTTATGAATGAAAGCAATAATTTGGTAGCATTTAAATTCTTTCCACATAAATAGATTTTTTCAAAGTTTTCTGCAATGTTAGTTTTGCTCAGAAACCAGACATCGAAATTGAAGCGTTCACAAATAAATGAGGCAGTTTTGCAAAGCAGCTGAATTCAACCCCACCACGCGGCTCAGGCTGCGTATTGGCACTGACCTGCTATTATCTTTAAAAAGACATAAAAGAACCATGAATAAGCCTTTCAGCACAATCTGAGTGGCAGAGCTCACAATCGGTATCTCAACAAGTTCCTCTTTACCAAACACTGATATTTTTTCTTCTTTTTCCAGGACAGTAGCAAGATGTTTCTACGACAGGCAAACAAATTCCACATTAACAATGTTCTAAGTATGATCAAAGTATTGCAGTAAATTGAAAGAGCTGTTAAACATTTAACTTATGTACATTTTAAGATGGTTAACATCATCAACACCATGCGCTCTGGTACTCGTTTATATAGCATACAACATTACCTGCAAAATGGGAAAAGTCATCCCGGTTATTCCCATGTTGTGTAAAACGGGGAGCATTTCTTTGCCACTCCAAACCTTACAGGAAGTTTCATATCCTCTTTCTACCAATTGACTAGAGCTGTCCTTTAACCAGCTGGGAAAAGAGAAAAAAAAAATCAGAACTAATTCCAGTATTCATTTTAGAGACGCTTTGCAGGTACAAAGCAAACCTCAGAAATTGCACCAGGCATCTATGATGATGATAAATATTCTACTGCATCTAAGAAGAGAGATTTTGCTTTTCCTTGTATCAGTTTTTCACCGTTGAACTAACTTCTATGGGACCGCTCTTGATGCAGCTCATGGAAGGGAGAGAAAAATTTGCCCCTTTATGTTTATATTTTATCATTGTATAGATAACATCTTTACAATAAAGGAAAAGGATTAAAGTATAATCTGCTCTTATGACATAACATGTCAGGCACGTATTTTAGCTGATCTAAGGGTATTTGTAACTTTGCTACAATTTGAGAATTAAGCGGAATTATAACTGTCCTGACAATGCAAACTGTGATAGGACTTTCAAGCAACACAACCTAAACACGCAGACCATCTCATTTGCAGCAGAGCTAAAATCTCTAGCAGAACGTGTCCTCCCTCATCCCCGCAGTCTGACCAAGACCTTCCCTCCGTCTGGCCAAGCAGCAGGCTTCCTCCCGCTCAGGAAATGCCGGAGCTGTCTGTTCCATCAACCAGCAGGAGGCATCAGAAAGACAGCTGTCATTTCCACAACTGTTCAAAATATTTCTCTGTAAAATCGGTTAATCGTTATCAACTAAAGCAACGAGGCTTAGTGGTTGTTCTCGTTCCAGGTTTCCTGTCCTGTCACTGCGAATAATCTGACCAATGGATAAGGCAAAAATCCTTTTCTTTTGCCAGGTTAAATGCAAACAAAACCCCATAAATACTAGTGTAACCATCACTTCTTTGGCTATTATTTGCTTTGTCTTATTAAGGAATGATGATCACTAACACAGGCAGATCTTCACCAGTGTAGTATCTTGCCCCATTTCCTCAAATGTAACATCAAAAAAAGACCTGGAACTAAAATTAGGAAAAGGTCACTATGACAGAAATGAAACAGATTTACAACGGATAAAACACTTCAGGAAATATAAAACTTCTGTTTCCCTGTTCTGAACTTCAAACGCTATCACATACTTGGGGAATGGTGGTGCTCCAAACGCAGAACTTCACACAATAACCTTCCCTAATACTAAAAGATCACAAGAAAATCAAGTTTGAGAATAAACTCCACCCAAACAAATCAAACCTTAAAAACATTTACTTGAAACACCTGTTAATTTATTTCTAGAGTAAAGCAGTAAGCAGAAATAAAATTAGCTTGAAAGATACTGCTGGTTTTGAAGTGAAAATTGGTGTATGCAATGTTTTATGGAAAAGTTTTAGTGAATGTCACAAACATGCCTTCTATTCAAGAAAATAGATTTTCTCCCAGAAAGTCCCAGTGTCGATAGAGCTGACTCCATTGAACACTGATTTGTCCTGCTCAATCTGCATCCCAGAGAAGCCTGCCAGGATACCTTGATTGGTAGAACTTCAAATTCCCCAGAAAGGTCATTTTAGCACCTCTGTGCCACTAAGCCTGCGCTTAAGTGCTTTCTAGAATGAGGACCCAGGTTCTTTAGAATTGAAATAAGGTTCTTCTAATTACCCACACATTTGGCAAAGCCACGTCACTGTGCAACAGCATTTTACCAATTACCGGCCATTTACACCCAGTCTTCTCCTTTCCAACAACTGCTTTTTTATGCTGTTGGCAGATTTGCCATGACGATCAACCTTAGTTTTTCTGATAAGGTTAAAAAGCTCGAGGCAATCAAATCTCCGGCCACGCTGTTCACTAAAAGCTAACATTTGAAATATCCGAGGTAGAAGAATTAGCTTCTGCCAGAACCAAAAACAAGTCACTTGTCTCTGTGACACATAAACATTAACTTGCTGAATAGAGAAAAGATGGGAAAAATGGTGAATTGCTCGCTTGGTGTACTCCACGGTCTATTTCAGCAGCCACTAATGCAACCGAATGATGATTTGACATGCACTGAATCTGAGTTCAGTTAACTCCAAAGCCACTTGTATCATTATTCACTTTTATTCTGCTGACTTAGTGGCTCAAGGTTTCATTAAGAGTGCAAAATGAACAGGCGACCTGCATAGTTTCAAGGACACCTCTGCTGTGTTTTATCTCCTGCAACACGGTAACCAGTAAATTGCATCAGCACAAGGAATGTACATGTAATTTTAAAGAATACTAATTGATATCATGGAATTCAAGAGTCGCCTTACTTTGTCAAAGAGCAGCACACAGCCCGTAGGGGCTCATGATCCTTCTGTCTGATGTTGTTACTGACCATGAAGTCGAGCTCTTCTCGAGCAGCTCTGAGCTGACTTTCTGTAACACCAAAGCTCACCGACTCCCGAGCACAGTCCTCAATATTATGGGCTTCATCTAAAATGACTACTTGGCCTTTTAGGTTAATGTCCATCTAAAAAAGAAAATTATTATCCAGTAAAACAGGGTGAAAGACACTAATGAGAAACAACAACTAATAGGATGCTGCTAAAAAAGTGCAGATTCCGCAGCACAGGGCAAGCAACAGAAAGGTTGCTCAGCCTGGATTAATATCATCTGAAGCTACTACATTCTCCATAAACTAAACAATTGTGAAGCTTGCAAGAGTTTGTTCTGTAGAGACGGAAAAAACCATGTGGCTGATCAGCTAGAGTATGAGACTGGTGGAACCATTACTTGAACTACAGAAATGCTTACCTGGGGAAAAAAAAAAAAAGGGAAAAAAAAAGAGAGAAAAAATCTTTAACCCAGGAGTTATTGCGTAGATATAAATACTTTGTATATAAATCGGATTTCAGTTCACCATAGTTACTATTACATTTCTAACTTCCCTTTAAATTCGGTTATTACAATCGCTTTCTTACAAACATACTTACGCTCTCCCGTATCTGCGGGTCGAGGAGATAATTGTAAGGACAAAATACAATATCCGCGTCCACCATGAGTTCTCTGGCTGCAAAATACGCACAGGCGCGTAGCTTCTTTCCCAGGCTCACGAGATCTTCGATGTCCCAAGCCTGATACACCCGATGTGCAGACTGTAGGGCATGGTGTTCGCAGAGCTTGTGAACACCGTGATAGTAAACACAGGACTTGCCCTGGAAGCAAATAAGCAGATAGTTAGTGGGTGTAAAGAATAATGAAATACAAGCAAGCTTAAATTCTCCAAGTTGTTACACGCATTTGATTGTTCCCTGGAAACATTTCTAACAGCTACTTTTTATGTCAGACAATAATGAAAAAGCCATCACGTCAGAAAGAAAACAGGTCAATCCATGTTCCTAAGATGGACACTGATGGAGGACACTTCTCTCTTCATCTATAGAACCAAAGACTATTTCTTACAAAGAAGGTTAACCTAGGAGAAATAAATATTATTCCTAGGTTACCATACGGTGCATCAACATTTTCTGACAATTAATATTTAATTTAAACCAAATTGCCAGATGGCATTTAACGAGCATTGTGTAAAGCAGTGAAAAAATGTTACTCATTCCAACCATTCCACTACCTTTCTTTTTAATATGTTTAAAGGAACGCTCATTTTCTGAAACAAAATTACTCACATGTTTCCCTTCTAGCAATTCTACACACATTTCGTTTCTGTTGCCACCGCTATTGGCCACTGCTGGATGAATACAGGTATAGTCTCGGCTAGAGAGAATTGTCATAGGGACACTGGAATATGCGGTTCTCTTCAGCTCTCTGGTAATCTGGGATATTTGCTTGTGTGTTCGTGTTCCAAAGAATATTTTGGGAATAAACGGCCTATCTCCATTTTCCTTCTTCTTTGTGTTACAAGTATCTTTATCAGTTTCTTTTCCAGAAGAACAGGAACACTCAGTGCAATTGGTAGAAGACTGCAACCAAAGATGACAAAAAAAGAGGATTAACCAAATGCCACTGTAAAATGAACACACCAAATCTGCTCACAGTCTGTGGAGAAAACACCCTGTAGGACAGTTTGAAAGAGATGGTTAAATCACCAGGCTGGCCCAAACTGCAAAAGGTCCAGAATTGCTGAAGTATACACCCCGTGTCCTGAAAACTCTGAGAAACTTCTAGTGATCACTAGATAAAACTTGATCATAACCTAACTGTAGAGAGAATTATTATTCCAGTGGAGTATTCACACGTGTGAATAACGCAGAGAAACTTCTCACATTTAAGCCTCAGCAATAAGGACACTCCTGCTACAGAAAAAGAAGTGTCCAGCAACTCCCGCAAAGAAAACCTAGGACCAGATGCTCAAATGAAAATGCTGTGAACATTTCTGCTTAGAGCAAGAAGAAATCTAGATGGTTTAACGAAATTTATCAGATAAAACAGACTACATCATACACTCTCCATTACAAACATGTTTGCCATGTGATTATGTCACAAGCCATCCAGTAATTATAAGAATAAAATACACACAGGGAATAATTCTAAACTGAACCCAATCCTATAAAATGTTTCTTAAGAGTCATTTTATTTCTTACTGAGAAGCATTGTGTTTTATAATACAAAATACTGGAAAAACTGTCATGAAACTGTAATAATTAGCGTGACAAGACACAGAAAACAAATAACTCACAAGTAACTGTGTCCACACACACCTCCCATAAAAAACAACGAATTCTTGTAGTGTAAGAGACTTACACTTATTTGGTTTTCAGGTGATAGCTCAAGCAACAACATGTAGCTACCCAATTGAATACTCCTCCCTTGCCTTTTAATTGTAATCAGTAAGATTATCCATTATAAACAAACGCTGAGGCACGCCGTGTGTTACACCACAGTCCTGGGGATCAAGCTGCCTTTTAGCCTCCGCTGCGAGGAAAAAGCAAGTTCGAGTTACCCCGAGTCCCGCTCAGCCTTGTCCGCCATTAAATATTACAATACGTGCTAGAAGGCCTGTAAATGTAAGCCCGCCGGAGCTGTCACTCACGGGGATAAAAGGTGCGCTGATGTGCCAAATAAACAGGCCCTCCAAGCAGATAAAGTTACACCCATGCTGGAATTGTTACCCTCCCCTCTCAGGTTGCCAGGAACAGCAGATTTCATTACGGTGTGCTGCCACATTAAATAGCCCGTTCCAAATATCCTGCCTCCTATATTGAATAATTACTTATTCACTGGAAGGATAAAAAAGAAGAGTTATGAATGGGGCTCTTGTCGAGGGCGAAGCAGGAAACAGCTGACATATGGTATATGTTACATACGCGGCAATCCCCAGCCCCGTTTGTACTCGCACACAAAACTGCGATGCAAATTGTAGCTTGATATTTCTATCATCTGTATTCTAGTCTGCCCTTTGAAATAATGAAAACCACATCACCACGCTCACAATTAATATCACTGAAGCAGTTACTGCGTAGGGCCTCCAGGAACAGGTTTAGTTGTTAATATTCGGTCGAGTCAGACTGTGTTTTCAGAGGTAAAAAGAACATGGAGGATTCCAAGGTGACACCACACCACTAATGCTTCGCCTCACGTGTAATTTACCAAATAAAAGTAATAGAAAAATATTAGGACTGACCAGGCAGCTATTTTGCAAAACTTGTTCTAATAAGAGGAAAATACAGTTCAAATAAATATACACCTAAACATGAACAGAAAGCTCTTCTATGATGGGTTTAAAACCCCCCCATATATATCTCTCTTTTTTATCAAAAGTATTCCTATGTGTAAGGCTTATAAATTACAGTATTTTACAGGTGGCCTTAAAAGTTTTCTTAAAAGGTTTGAAATTGGTATAATACTGGCTTTAAGAAGCACTTTAGCCACCATTTCAGTTTTAAAATGTTGCCTTTAACTATGAAAAAAGGGGTTTTTTTTTAAAAAAAATCAGCATTGAGAAAGTCGTAAACTCAGACCGATTTTATAGTAAGAGTATAAAGCTGCCTGCAGTAGTCATAACATTTCAGAAAGCCACAGGCACCATTAGCTCAAAACACAGAAATAAATAAAACCTTTTTAGAAGGTCCTTTATAATGAAGAGAAACTTTAAGAAAATGCTTAAAACAGTTTAAAAGTTGAGCTCTTCGCGTTATTTGCACATTATTCAACTGTGTCAATTTGCACTTGAATTCCTTGTGATCCTTTAGAAAATGGTTTGGCCATCTTTACATATTATTTAAAACCCCCCTATTTTAATTCTATATTCCTATAAAAGGAATATGCTGTCGGGAACACGTAGTAAAATCTACTGTGGTGTTAATCTCCCATTACTGCAGCAAAAGGGAAGAGAATACGCCCCCGCTGAACAAAGCAGAAACTCCAGCATGGCAGTTTCCTTAGCAATTTTGCCTCAAAATACAAATTTTTTAGACTCACAACACAGAGAGAGCTGTTGGTTAAACTGTAACAAAATTAGAAAATGCTTCAATTTATTTATGAAAGAGTTGGGGTGAGGTAGGGAAGAAATAATATTAAGACAATAGAAAACTATTTTGTAACACCTCCCCAGCTTCAGAACTAAACCTGTTTTCAGCTGCTTAAACCTGGGATAAAGATTTTCATTTGGAAGAGGGGGGGAAAAAAATACTCCTCTACTTTCTGAAGTATTTACTCAGAAACATCAAGTAACAGCCGCTGTTCGAGATCAGATACCAGACTATATGGACCTTAGGCTAATGCAGCTTGGTTTTACTTCTGTCAAGGGCTAGATAAACCAGCCTATCACATCAATATTTATCTGGAAAAACATGGAGGGCCGATTAAAAAAAAGGAATAATCAAGCCCACCAGCCTGTCCTACGTGTAAAATAGAGCTAAACAAACACCGAGGCTATGATCTTTGAAACACAAAGAGGTAAGAGGAGTTCTTCATATCTTCATCTACATTTCCCGGTTACAAAGCCACCCGAATGATACCGCCGTGAATACCTCTTGTGTGAAATATCACACAAGCACAATCTAGTGAGATATCAGAAGCGACATTACCAGAGCTTTTCAACTCTTCCTTTATGAGCTCTCAAAAGCGCAGTATTCTGCTGCTGCTGCAGCCTCTTCATTCAAGCACACAAAGCAGCTGTTTATCCTCTCACAGTAACCAGCAGGTGAACCCGGTTCAATATTTATCACAGGCTTTCACAGATCACTGCTAACCAAGCAAACGTTTTAATTAAGCTGGAACTTGCTTCAAAGAGCTCATTCAAAATGTCAATCAGCAGGAAAAGGATCAGATACGGTGTCAGGTGAGAGCGTGTAATACAAATCCACAACTTTCTTCATCTCATCGCGGTAAATTAGCCTATTCTGGAGTCCAGACCCTGATTGTAACAGGCTGCCAGTCTCCTGGAATGTGTAACAGAAGTCACTCAAACTCCATTGTGGAGGTTGTAAGCAATATGTTAAACTGCAATGGGCTAGCACATTAAGACAGATTCTTTTCACAGTTGTTTTTTGATACCCCAAGTGTTTGTTACACTACTCTCCATTTACTGTTTACTTTTTTTTACCTGGTATAAATGGGGATTCCTTAACCCAGCTGCCCCAGTTTCTCAGACCGTATGCTTTGCCAGAAGTAATCAAGAGACGACCATAAGGGCATAATTTCTCATCTGAGCTCACACTTAAACTGCCCTCTCTTGCAAGAATTAACAGCAGGAAGACAGAAGTAGATTCCCAGGCTCTGGACAGAAAGCAGCTAAGCTCAGGCAGTCCCCTTGGGCAGAAAATCCTCCCCCACTGGATCTACAGGTGTTCTTCTGATGCAGCAACATGGGGCATAAACAACGATAAATACAACCCTACTTTCTGCAATCGTTTCTTGATACCAGGCAAGTTCTCATTCTGCTAAAGGAAAAGTTTACCATGGGAAAATAATACCTTACTCTTTCATTCTTAAAAAGAAACATTAACAGAAGTAAGGACTCCTTTCTTCTCAGGTTACTTCTTTCTAAAGAAGCAGTAAAAAGCAAGAGTGTTTAAACTCTAAACAGTACCCAGCACTGTCTGCTAAACCAGACCCATGGACAGCACATCATGACACACACGTTCAGCTCAACTACTGCTACAAAAAGGAAGAGTTTTCTTAGAAACCACGGTTCAGTATTTTATAATTTAGCAGTTGATCGATCTAAACAAGAAGTTTTCTGTTTTCTTCACTACCTGAAATTTCTGGCAGCTGTAAATCAACTTTTTCAGATGCCAAAACCAAAGCAAATTTTACAATCAAGGAGGGTAAGAAAGGCCTTGTATTTGAAAAATCAACAGCACACTCTGCTGGCCTTTGTATTTCAAGCGACCAGTTGAAGCTCAGCGGCACAAAGCATTTCAAATCCTACTCATAAATCTACAGAGCTTTCCAAACCCAATAAAAATTACTTCCTATCAAATGACCTAGGACACAGATTCACTTTTGTCAAGAAAAGATTGAGCTCCCCATGTTTTAAAGTAGTAGCAAAGCTTTTAGCTGCTCCTGTGGTTACAAAGGCGTAAGTATACTGGAAAAGTCCTCTTGAAGGCAAAACTGCTGCCAATTCGAACAGAAGCTAGTTTAGGACATACGAAGAGCCAAGTGCTGCTGGAAGTGCTGTTCCGTTGCTATACTTACTGTTTGGGGAGAAAAAGTAGAGGTTTTCACACTTTTTTCAGACTGAACATTCAGCTCTCCGTTTTTTCTCTGATGATAAACTTCTAAAGCATCAACAAGCTGCACTCCTTTTGCCAAACAATGACGTTTTCTAACCTGTTGGGGGAAAAAAGTTCAGTGTTTAAATGCATTGGACAGAAATAGGTGCTCACGGGAGCAGTGAGCGATTCTGTTTCCACTGTTTTCCACTGAGCCTGTTTCAGTAACAGCACATGGCTAATATCTGTTAACAGTTTAATCTAATCTAAAGCCACACAAAAGTCATCTGGGAAAAACGATCAAGTTTTAATTACAAAATTCAGTGTCAACAACAACAAAAAATCTATAATTACTGCTGAGCTTTCACTCTTTAATTTCCCATTGTCACAAAATTGATAGAAATTATAATATTATCTACAGATATAAGCAGAGAACTTTCATAATTAAAACAAGAATTACGACATCAAGCCATATTGATCTAAAAAGGTAAACAAAAGTAAAAATCTGAGCAATCTAGAGTGCGCATTTACAGTGCACATCTGAATGTAAGGACCCAGACATGTGATACCAACACCGACACAGATGAAAACATCTCAGAAATCTCACTCTCCGTGTATTAGGCCAGGGGTAACGACACCCGACAGGATACAAAGCAGAACTCCAACACATTCACAGTATTATCTGTATTTCTAATACATATTTGCGAGAGCATGTTCAACTCTAGAATCTCATACTTGACTTCATGTCACAGATCAGCCGGGGATAAATATGTATTTTGAGGATATTGGGTGTGTAAATACGCAAGACATCGTTTAGGACAGGGTGTCATGAACAATTTAGCACAACAACGGACTCCTTTGTAACAGGTAACAATGAAAACGAACAAAAATCTATGACTGACATGACTCAACTATTCTCTATGCCCTTCTCTGAGATGTTGACAGGCATTTGACAGCTTTGTTGAGCCACGCCTGGATTATTTTACTGCCAATAAACTTTGCTCACCTGCTGCTCGGTTTCTAAAGGACGAATCCTTTTCCTGTCTACTTGAAAATCGTCGTTCTCTTTGTCACATAGAGATGATCTCTTTTTGGCAGACAATTTCGAAGCTAGAGCTTCATTTTCCTTATATTCTGCAACCAGAAATAAAACAAAATAAAAAGTACGTCCGCTACTAGGAAAGAGTGAAATAAGGACAATATTTTAAAACCATCATTTACTATAAACACACGATGTAGGAAATCGGGTTAGACATTGTTAGATTAATTAATGACCGTTTCCACGCAAGGCAGAATCACGCAGTACTCTGCTATTATGACGGAAATAAAGTCACTGACTTGAAAGGAAAAAATAATTGATGTCACTGGCTACAATTTTACTTCCGGAACAGATTTTTAGCTGCACGTGTATGAAGTTACCTGTGTTTGTTTGCGGGCTTCCATGTTTTACAGAACTTCCTGTTTCATGATTATTAAAAGAACAAGAAGCACCGTGATTGACGCTTGTTGCAGCCTCGTTGCTCTTAGCTTGAGAATGACACGCGCAGCGACACGGAGGCGAGGTCTCAGGCTTTCTCTCTTCTTTTTCACATGATGATGTAAGCAGCGGCTTCTCTAAAGGACACAGGCATTTATTTTCCATTAAAAACTCCTCCAGACTAGACATGAGAACCAGATTGTCAGAACGGTTTGGATGAAAGCTTTTGTTGAGGAACCAGTTCTAACCCTGGTGCCCTTGCACAGGTTGAGCAAGCCACCACCACCCTGGAACTGGAACAACTGCAGAAGTGAAAAACACTCCTCTTTTTCAGTTCACTCTGCACAACTACAGTCCACAAGTATTTTCTTTGGAAGTTCCAACAGCCGTAGCTCACTTATGATCACGGAGAGCTAAACCCATTATTGCTGCCCATTACTGGTTTATCTTGCCAGTAAGGCAATATGTATATTGGTGGACAAAGAGCTGGTTAGAGGCCTGAACCCAAATGTTTCAAGAACATTTTTGTTGTTGCTAAACAACGATTCACTACAATGTATTTTGATAACAAAAACTGGGCAGACGGACACTAAGACAACTTACCGTACAGAGCCTGCTGCCACGACAGCGCAGAACAAAGTAACGCCAGGCTTTTGCCGCTTCCCGTGGGGCTCTCCAGCAAACAGTGCTGCCTGCTGTTTAAGCCCTTCACGATCTTGAAGGAGAATAACAAGAACAAGACCAGTGGGAACGGGGAAAACCAACCAATCAACCAAACATAAACAAAGAGGATGCCTTTAGTGAAGCTGTGACTTCTCAAACTAGATCAGGACACCTGCTGTCTTGTAAAAAACCAGAAAGGAATCCCAAACCACCTCAGCAGTCACACTGAGTAATAACAACAGGTCAAAAAGATACAGAAAGCTCTGAATTTAACATGTTTGTTTTCTAAATGCTGACAGGCACTGGCAAACATATTCAGGAGATGTTAACAGAGACTGTACTTACAGCATTCATCATGGCAAGCTGCGAAGGGTAAGCCTTGCACGGGAAGACGATCCTCACTCCCCCGATAGTATATTCTGACACATCAGAAGACATTGCTGCTTCCGCCTCACCTTTGCTTCAGGTTGAGAACTGCAATGAAAGAAAGTCAACGCTTATAACCAAGCAAAGCCTGAAACAACTGAACAAAACCAAGCAGAAAGGGCTAACCTGACAAAGGAGCAAAGAGGTTCAAGGGATTTATACTACCCACCGTCAGCTCAGGCTCGGTCCTTGTCACAAACAGGAACAAGCTGCCGCCATCGGTTGGGGAACATCGGCAACTTAAGCAATTTAAAGAAAAGCATGAATGAACTGCACGCATCATTTCAGTTTCTATTTGTCAGGCTGAATATTGTTAAGAGTAACAACCCAAGCCCTTGGGGGAGAAGCATTTTAGGATATTGAATAAGCAAAAATAGCCAGCTTTTCAGTCCTGCAGACCCAGGAGCTTGAACTCTGAGACATCACGAACTACAAAGTTGCAGCAGAGGCCAGGAGCTTGTACTACTCATTTGATGAAAATGAGAAAACAAAACTTGGTGCTGACTTTAGAAATGAGGTGTTTAAACCAACGTTTTTCTTCCACCAGTAACACAGGAATTATTCAAGGGAAAATGAGGGGTCAGACATTGGAATATACACTAACGTATGACCTTCCATTTCTCTCAGTCTAGAAGATAAAAGAAAGTCAGTTTCCCTGCCATGCTAACATGTTACTGACTTCAAAATGCTGAAGAGACACAGACACCTTTTTAAACTACACTTTTTTTTCTTACAGGTTTTCCGCATCTACAAAATAAAAAAGCCATTTTAAACTGGCAAATTCCCTGCGATAAACCAACTCACTGACCTGCGTCCTCATCTGACTTCTAATGAGTAAACACGGGCACCAAAAAACCACCCACTTACGGCGTGATTCAGCATCATAATCATCAACTTTCTCGACGGGAACGAGAAACCCTGGCAAACAAAAAGAGATGGCTCGGGTGAGTTTAGAGCCTCCCCCTCCTTCCAGAGATGAAACCGCAGCCCCCTGAAAAGCTTTTTTAGGGGAAGGGAGCGCTGAAACCAGCACTACTCGAGCAGCTTTGCCCCTGGGCACAGCGAGGGGCGCTGGGAAGGCCTCGCCCCACAGCGGGAGGAGGCGGCAGAGCCCCGGGACACTGGCAGGGCGGAGAGGCCTCGGTCCCGGGAGAGCCGCTCCCCGGGGATCCCAGCGCCACCTCGGCCCCGCTTTAGCTCCAGCCGGGAGGAGAATGTTTCTGCCGAGGGCAGAGAGCAAGAGGGAGGCGCTGCCATCCTGCCTAGGGCACCTCCAGTGGCTGAGGGGCCGAGCCCGGGCCCTGGGCCCCGCTCCCCTCAGCGCCGCTCACCTCCGGCGCCGTGCGCCCCCTCAGCGTCCGCGCTTCCCGCCTCCGCCCCGCCGCCAATCAGCTGACAGGAAGGGGTGCGGCGCAGCCAATCAGCACAGCGCCCGCCCCCCCCGCTCCCACCAACCCCTCTGCTGGGAGAGCCAATCAGCGAGCGCCTTGCTGGCTTCCGGGGTGTGCTCGTTGCTAGGCAACCCCGCGCTTGCTTCAGCTGGCGGATTTTAAGGCAAAATCCTGTAAAATTTGAGTACAAGCACCTCCTTCTGCAAGGGAGTTTTGTATGAGGGGTTACCTTTCACTTGAGTTATTTTATATTACTTTTGTATTGGGGGTTGGTTTTCACTTGGGTTATTTTATATTCGGGGTTTTTAATGGAAGTACAGCTACAGTGCATAAAAATCACACTGAAAGGGAAATAAAACAAACAAACAAACAAATTTAAAGATTATTTACAGACTTTACATCAAGATGACGCAGACAGAAGTGGCAGCAGATGGGTGTTCACAGCTCGCCGGTAATCCCCGAATGTGACCCTCAAGTGTGTGACCCGCCTGCCGCAGCAGACACGTGGCGCGTGATGACGTTACCTGCGTCACACTGAAGCATCAGATCAGTAACTTCTGGAATGTAAACTGCTTTTGATTCAAAAACACCTGACTTAAGGACCCTGGATGGTGTCATTTAAGAAACGAGCGAGCGCTGGCTTGACAAGCTCAACAATTCAAGCAGGTTCACTGATGCACTGAATTCACGGCTGGCACGGCAGCCAAACTTTGATTTTCTGCGACACCAGCGAGTGCTGCCTCTCCCAAGAGCTTGTGCAACCTGCAAGGAACTCCCAAATACACGCACCCCCTTCTGCAAGGCCACAAAACATCTGTGAGGCAAAATTCTGCAGCTTCTGTATAGGAACAAACGACTGACTTCATGCATGAAGCACAACGGATTCAGCCACCTTGTCCTCCGAGCCGCGCATACCCGCTGCGGTGTGGCTGGAACCTGTCACTCCTCTCATCGCAGGAAACGCTGCTTCTCTCACACTCATTTTGGTTTTTAATCTCACCCTCATGACAAGATACCTTCGCAATTATTTCCTGAAGTCCTTCTCATCTCTCAGAGCGATGTTAGAAACCACCAAAGCACCAGAGCTGCATCAAAAACACCGATTCTTTCAAAATCATTTTGCAGCGCCAGTACTTTTCTAAAGAAACCTTTAGACCAGTTTCAAACTTTTAAGGACAGCTGATAGATCTTTAAATGAAGTTCCTGATCTTTAAATGAACTAAAATTTGGACCACTGGTTAAAAATCCAAATTTAAAAAAAAAAAAAAAAAAAAGTTGAAGCATTTTCCTAGTGCTCAATGTGATGGTGCAAGATCCTTACACCATTTTTTCCAGTCTTCCTTGTATTTTATTCCAGTTTGCTCTGCAAGGCTCTGGAACAGTATCTCATTTTAACTCAACCAAAGCGCTTCAAGCTCCAATTTTTCTTACCCATCATTTTGCTGTTTGCACAGCAAATTAAGCATTCACTTCTCAGTCTCACAAAACCCTTTTGGGTGTGTTGCTGTGTCACTTCAGAAACCGAGCGAGCCTGAAAATCACGCCTGGTTTCACTGAAGATGATTTACCAACTCTATCAGTCTCAAAAGTCTTCACTGGAAGTAACGGGAGCCTCTTGAAAAGATTCTTTTCAGCCATAACCGAACTGAATGAACGAAAGGCACGGGCTCCCTGCGCTGCGCTTCCTTAGTCCACTCTCACAGCTTCTTCCAGATTTAGGCACCATAGACCGTGGGATGAGCTACAGGACAATCTCATGTGCGTTCTCCCTAAACTCCACTTACGCTCATGTTAATTATTTCAATGATAGTATTTTCAACACATTGGCACAACCGAACATCAGGGTCCACGCTCGGATTGTCCCTTGAGCAGCTTTTGTTGGGTGAATCTTTACCAAGTCCCGACACTTCATGCGGCTTCTCCTTCAGCTGCTGGAGACCTGGAGAATTCAATGGAAGCAGTGAAGTACATCTAAATAAATACATAATTATAAATAACTGATATATTACACCCGTAACACAAACATGTATGTTATGAAATTGCAAATTGGAGCCATCACTACTTCACGCACCAGGTTTAACTCCACAGATTATTTCTAGAGACACTATGGACATTTCTTCTTCATTTACCTACATCTGATTCCTTCGGGGGCTATTCATTTTCCCTCTTCCGTCTTTCAACATCAATATCCTAGCATAGATAGCATTGGGGAGCCTTGTATCACATGAACAGAACATTTGTCTTCAGACAAAAAAAAAAGAGACAAAACCACGCTCAAGACCAACTGATGACCAGCTAATCCGTGTTCACACTACCGCTAGATATTCATCCAATCAGGCTACGTCACGAGGAAGACTCCTTTGACTTTGCACTTCCAATAGATTAGGAAGATTTTCCTATGGCTGTTTCAACGTCAGCTGAGAGGTTGAAACGTCCTGTTCTCACCAGTCTTTGCTCGCATCCTTCATCCTCAGGCTACAATGGCAAGTTCTATGCCCAGCACGTGCGTGCAGGGATACAGCTTGAAATGACACAAGCAGCAAACTAAAACTGAAGGAAGGCAGAGCAAAATTTAATAAAAGGGGAACTTTCAGCCCTTTAGCCTCTAAACTGTCTCCTCCAATCTACTAAATCCACCTATTCCTACTCCTTCTATATTTACAAGACAACAGCAGTAAATTCCACGCTGCGTTCCAACTACACTCAAGCTTTTGAAGCACTAACATAATTTTCTCCCTGCGACCACGATGTTGCTTTTGAACTATAAGGTATGCCACTTACGTGTAATAATTGGGTCGAAGTCTCTTGTCTGTGTAGCAACATCAGAGGCACAAACTTGTCCTATTTGTATCAGCAGAGACATAATATCCTCGTACAAAGGAGGAAAGGCTTGGCAGAACGACACCAAACAAGGCAGGGTCGGCATAAAGAAAACGTAGCGCTTCGACTGGGTTAAAACTGTCAAGGAAAGGAACTGATTCAGTAACAAGGTGTTAATATAACAACCCAGTTAAGAATTATTGTTACTTTTACAATTGTAATTAACGCAGTGGCATTCAGACAAAACTGCATTCGACCTAGACAAACCATTCTCATTTACACAACAACGCGCTCAGGGGTTGCTGAAGCGCTTACCTGTGAGCAGGGTCCCCATCACATTGATAGCTAAACGAGCCACGCTGAGAGATTTCGGCAGCGCGTACTGGATACACAGAAACGAGAGTAACTGGATGGCAAATATCTGTTACGTAGGTGAAAGGGAAAAGAGAAAACAAGCCATTAAGTTACCGATTACTTTGCACTTTCTATCCAAAGCTCTTCACTCAAGAGTTAGCAAATATTCTCTGCTTAACCAATGAGGGAAGTAAAAGCTACAGAATAATAGTTAATACTAGTTAATGTGAATAACGTGCAAGTTAGAACAGGACTTTTTTTAGTGATCCCTTTATTTTCTCTCCTTAACTAATACTTCATCAAGCATGTTAACCACTTACAGCAATTCTCCAACTAGACGACTGGACAGTACCTGCTTTTCCAGTTCAGGTTGGGCAATGAGCTCCGGGATGAAATCCAGGCAGATGTGCATCGATGGAATCCCTGCCACTGTCAGAGCCAGCAGTTCACATGGATAACCCTGTGTGATCAAGAAAAGCGATGTGTTAATGTGTCTGTTTCAAAGAAGATTTGAAACTAGATCTGCATTAATGCTTTTTTCAAAAACTAATATACTCATAAATGTCTTTGTTCAGAATTACAAGCAACAGGCCTGTATTGCAAAGCAACACGAGGCAGGCTGGGTGACCAAGCCAGGGTCTGAATCAGCTCTTTATCCTCAATATTCAATGTATTATTCACACAGAAACTCCCTCTCCAATCCTCAAACTGAACCAGGCTGCAGTGACCCTTTCCTCCTGGGTCCTTCCCCTGTGTTCCCACCTTCACCACAGGCCCCAAATTGCTTATTTCACAACTGCCCCCTTAGGACTTTTTTAGTCAATGAGTTCCAGGTCAAGGCAAATTAACTCCGTTTAAAGAGCCCGCCATCTGGCAATGAGCAATTTAACACACACTAAAGCCACATTTATGTTTAAAAACTTGCTATCTTTTCACTTTTCTTTTTTTTCTTTTTTTGAAGGAGTACAGCTGCTTTGGCAAGGAGAACATTTCTCCTTCCAATTCAACGAGAGAAACAGTGCCCTAACAAAAAGGAAAGATAAGATGTTTACATTTGAAGCCAAATTACAGTTTTGAGTAACAGCTATACTTATTTAAAAACATGACCAGAAAAAGGAAACGCACAAATGATATCCAACAAGTAATTGTAAGATGATCCGGCCATTTTTCCTTAGCCTAGAATGGACAAATTATTTTGGTATAAAAAAGGGCAGAGGCACAAACAAAGCCGGTGTTTAATGATGAGAAGCAGGCGTAGTTTAGGTGCTCCCTTCTCAGCTACAAGAGTTCAAGCACCAAAACAGAACATAACAACGGTATTTAACATCCTCTGACCACTTAATCTGTCTCTTTCTTAACTACAGAAATCATGAAAGAACTAAAATTGTGCAAAGCAGACCTGGAAATGAACTAGTTTGACAATGTTGGGATCAGCGATATACATCTGGTGCAGGAGGCAGCAGATCAGACACTGGACCTCTCGAAGATTACACAGTAAGCTGTCTTCTTCTTCCAGTTCAGGGCTCTTGGGGCTGCTGGTACTATGGACACTCTTTAGCAAACTGTGAGTATTACTGCTCTGGCCTTTCTCCTCTTCTGTAGGTAAGCAGATCTCTAGAAGAATCTGCACAGCGGCACTGTCCTGCGAAGGAAGTAAGCAAGAGAACGTACATAAAAACCCCAATGTGATCAAAGAAATCAAATACAAAAGTAACGACCAGAAGACTGTCAGGAGGATAGAATGTTATACTGCTCTGAATCTAAGACCAGAAAGAGCCTCTGCAAAACAAAAGCAACGAAAAAGGGCTAGTAAGCAGAACTCCTCTGTTCTAACTAACAGAAAAGAACATTCTCAAAGCATTACCCAACACAATGCTTCAGACCAGAAAACAGAAGACCAAAAATATTTATCGGTCTGAAAACACAGGCAGTTTTCTTTTTTGTGGTAACAGAAGTTGGTAAAAAAAAGAAGTAACACGGTCTCCTTTTTTAATTTCCTGTCTCTTTATTTCTGCTTTATCATTCTCTTTCCTCAGATCATTTAATATCCATTTCTTTCCACTTACCTGAGCAGCAAGCAATGCATTTTTTAATTCTTCCCTGGTAACTTCTGGGGCCTCTGGACCCATTGCATTGTTTTGGGATGGCCTAATATCCTGCTCTGCTGTTTCTTTTAGGTGAGAATTGAGGTAAGCTTTGGAAGCAAGAAGATATCCGTTCAACATGTGCAAAGTTATATCCATCAGAGGAGGGCTCCTGATATGGGAACACAGGATAAAATAAAGGCATTTCAGGAGGCAGAACAATAAGATGATGATAAAAGGAAGAAGCTAAAAGCACCCCTCAAAGGTTCATTTGGTTGTAAGTTGGTTCATACTCAAGCTGTTTTCCCCTGACTGGCAAAATACTAAAGGTTACGATCCCTCAAGCTGCCCTGCCACTCAGTCCTGCTTCTCTCACTCTACAGAACCAAGGAACTGCCAAAGAGACTAATTTCTCATGAGCAAAGGAAACCCAAAAAGGGTCATCTGTATGTAAGTAAAGAAAAACAACTATCTGAATGATGGGGAAAAAATCAGATTGCAGATTGCATCCTGCATCCAGACTCCAGACTGTCCTTGCAACACTAAGATGGTAGTTTTCAAATCACATCACATTATAAATATTCCTAATCATTTTAGCAATGTAGGGTTTTCCATTTCTATCCAGGGACGTACATTTAAATATTTCACCTATGGCTTGGGGATTAAAGATGTCATCAACAAAACCTTGAAGTCTAGCAGAGTTGGAGCAACTCAAATGAAAATTGGATTCATGGCTCAGCTGCTAAAAGGCAAGGGGGGAACAGACACATACAAACGAGAACATGAAGAACAAATCAAGTTGACTATCAGCCATTTATTATGAACAAAACGATAATAAAAAAAGAGAAAAATAAATCCCAACTGACAGAAAACGTGAAAAAGAATACACAAGGAATAAAGCTAGGGGCTAAAGTACATTTAAAATTATTAACCATGTCTTTGCAGAATAACAGATGCCATTTTCTTCATTACTATGAAACAACAAAGTTATAATTTACAAATTCTGAGCTACTGTTTGCATTATTTCATATTCTTGTTAAAAGCTGGCCCGTTGCTATCAATTGTGATCACTTTCACTACTTAAATCCTCAGCTTACTCTTCTGCCTCAGAGCCATAAAGCAGCATTACACGTCCTCTGCCATCACAGACATCTAGGGGAGTTAATTTCTAAGTACCAATAAAAGGCTTCCTTGGGAAATTAAGCAAATCTACTCTTGTCATATCCATCAGGCATCCACTGGCAGAAACTGTCACCCCAAAAGATGGAACACCCACAGCCCACGAGGGAGGGCAAGAGAAGGATGCTACAGCTACAACCTCCACCAGCACCACCCCCGTGTGGTAGCAGCCATTTCACACGCGCTGCAGGGTCCGCTCAGTCCAAATTCACACACACAAAGCTAAAATGGATGATGACCTCTGGAAAAATCCCGAAGTTTCCAAAATGGAACTGGGTGTGAGGGTATCCAACAAGACACTGGGTTGGAGAGGGCGACGCGCTGAAACAGCACGTGCAGCTCGCTCAGCGCTCAGGCCAATCAGCTGAATACAAAAAAGATGGAACTTACAAGTTCCTGTGATTGGTTTGAAATTATGTTTTGAAGCGCTGAAAGCTTTTAGAAGCTTCCTATGAGACACTTTAGCGTTTTGCATTCACTAGGTTATCAATGTAAGAACATAAAAAGCTAAAGGAGGGAGACGCTTACCTATGAACTCTCTGATCGCATCTCAGTACAATCAAAGGATCGATCATCAGATCATTCTGAGTGTATTTCTGCTGTCGGACTAGTTTTCCTGAAGGCTGCAGAGCATTAACAGTCATCACCCACAACCTAAAATGAGAGTATTATTATGATCATTTTTTAATTAGACCACCTGCAAGAGAATAAGGATCACATAAGCAGCTGGACACTCACTTATCTCGGCTGTATTTTTCTAGGCCTATCAAGAAGCAAAAACCCCAAGCTTCATTTGCAGCCCTTGAAGTTAGCCAAGATACAGTTAATTTACATCCACAGAGAATCCCAGCATGGTAGGGGTTGGAAGGGACCTCTGGAGATCATCTTATCCAACACCACTGCCAGAGCAGGCTCATCAGCCAGAACCTCCAACTGTTCTGTTCAGCCACAACCTCCAATTTCCCAGACAAAGGCACTGTGTTATTATTTTTGAAACAGAAAGTGGCATTCCACCTGCCTGTGATAAGAAATTGAACAGTATTTTGAACCTACCTTCTTGGCATCACAGTGTTAAGAACCATCCAAAGTTTATTGACAGTCTGAAGAATCCTCCGAGGGACTCCAGCATTCAACAAGAGATTCATATTTGATGTCAAGACTTCTGCATATGGGATCAATTCGGCAGCTGACAGAAGTGTTAAATGTTCCAAGATCTGCATCAGCTGGGTATGGTTTCCAGGTAGCATGGAAAATGCTATAAGATAAAGACAACAGGATCTCAGTAAAATGGGACTTATGACATTTTGTCTGACTCGGTGGCAGAACATTTTCATTAAATGCAATACGATCAAATCAAATGGCTACACACTTCCAAATTCACTCTATTCCAACCAATTTGGGAAGAACATTGCTTACTTCAAATGAAGTTATTTACCTTCTTGGAGCTGTTTGGGGGAGTGGTTCTTCGCAATGTTTGTAAGAAGCATCCTCCTCAGCAAGGCATCAGTGCCGGTGATCTGCTCCTCACAGATCCAGTCCTCCACGATGCAGAGGTGCGGGTAGTTAGTTGCAAGCAGGCGTAAGAGAGCAGAATGCAAGCCTGCAGGGGTAGTAAGAAAGCACACACCTTAGATTTGAGTAGCTACATCTTTCACCCTAACATACACGTGCCTATCATTCTCAACAACTGATCTTGATTGCATGTTTATAGTGTGATACTATAAATCCAACAGAAAGGAAGTTCTCTCATGTAGAGGTGGGAGGACGCTACAGTAACTCTTACACTCAGACCGAAATAATCATTATTCTCAGGCAATTCCTATTCTAAAACCTACCCTAGTTAGGTAAGACCCACTCCAAAAAGAACTGCCTTCCTCAAACTTTCACTATTACTCCTCAAACCCAGCTGTTATCTCACTAGTTTCTACTGACAGATTTTAAAAGATAGATAAAGGAAGGCACACTATGGAACAGAGGATATCCACAGAGCTGGCAACACCCTTTGCCTTCCTTCTTGGAAGGAACACATTAGAAATGGCCACTCGGACACACCTCCCAGCTCCTGCTGCAGTCCTTGTGCCTGCCGGATCAGGTACTTGATTGGAATCTGATCCATTAATGCTGAAGAGTAAGACTTGGGTTTTTTCTGCATGGCAGCTGCAAGGGAACAGGACAAGAAATGTGACATAACAGAGTTGGAAAAAAATCATTTCCCCAACTAAATCAATAAAGAAAATGTAAAACACACGTCTCTGTATTATCCAGGTAAAATATAGAAAATCCCAAATAGCATCCCTCGCTCCTGCTAAGAGTATTCAACAAAGCTCTTTGGGAAACCATTTCTGTCAACACTTCCATTTGAAGATTTTCCTGGCATTCAGATTTGTTCACACGATCTCCAATTTGAGCAAGTCCAATTGATTTTGAGGACACAGCTCAAATCGGCACCTTCTTCTTTCAAGGGTTTTTATTATTAAAAAACCCCAGTTATCAGTTGGGACATGGAGTTCAAACTGTTGGGACAGCTAACACCTTGTAGTAAAGTGGAAGTTACAAATGCAGGAAGAACTATAACTGATTTTATAGCATGTGAGTCTTTCTTGAGTAGCAGGATGAAAATAGCATTAATGAAAGC
The DNA here is from genome assembly GCA_013389965.1 of Todus mexicanus. NCBI lineage: Eukaryota > Metazoa > Chordata > Aves > Coraciiformes > Todidae > Todus > Todus mexicanus. Next base: position 33,540 of record WEIS01005796.1, on the reverse strand, counting down.
TGGAAGTTTTGCACCCTAAAAGGGCAGGTAAAAACACTCACCAACGACACGGTCCTTATTACCAGAACCTAAACATTTTACGTTGTACTTGAATCTGACAGCAACGTCTGTTTTTGTGATTTTAAGAATTCCTCTCTTTGTACCTAATTTTCAGCTAATCTGTATTCTACACATACCTAGGATCTTCGTGCTGGCCAGAAGTGCTTCCTCGTACGACAGGACGTAGTAAAGGACGAGCAATTGTGTTGTGATGCTGTAGCGTTGAGCAAGACGAGTATTTTCTCCCTGTACACAAAACCACATACAAAGGTCATGTTGCATTCCTGATTCTTAGGAACAAAAATTCGGATTTACCTGCAAATAGGAAGAAAGATAAGGCAGGAAGTCGTGTATAAAAATACCAAGCCATATAAGGTTTTTTTAAAATGCATTTAAAACAAAATGCATTTTTGGTATCTCAAGGCACTAATAAGGAGTAATCTGAGGATTCCAATGCAAGTCAATGCCTGCCACTCATTCTACCTGTGTCCACACAATCATTTTTATACTTCTATCAAAATGAAAATGCTTCTTTCAAAACCAGAGTGCTAGAGCTAAACAGTATTTTTATCTAACAAGATCAACTTGGTACAAAAATTACCCAAGTCCTACCTAAACACCTCCGTTTTTCAATCCATGAAGTGTTTTTCTTTGCATCTTTAACAGCGGGAGTTGGTGAGTTCCCACAAAAAAGGGCAAGACAGGGACAACCAGCAATCCTCCTAAAAATCTGAGCAGTGCTAACAAGACTCACGTCAAAACATATGACCCATCACTGCAGTAGGAGACAGGTTACAAGCATTAAAGACAAAAGTGAGGCAACTTACTGAATTTGCATCAAGCATATACACAAAATATGATGCGTATCTTCCCGTTGAAGTACACTAAAGAAGCGAACAAACCATTTACCCCAGACAGTCCTTGAAAAACATTCAGTATCTCCTGTTCTGTGACCGGCTGATTTGTGGCCTCTGGGTTGGATTTAGATGCAGGAGTAAGAATAGAGTTGATGTAGACATCGATAAGAGGAAGCAACTGAGGATGGAGCGGAGTGGTGGTTTCACAGAGCTGACGATAGATCCAGTCCTAGAAAAAATCATACCCAAACTTGTTTAGTTTCAAAGCTGAAGGGCATTTTTTTTGTCTGCAAGTAAATGTAACTGAATGAGGCTTTGACTTTGGAAAGTGTGAGATAAGCTCCAAGCTGGGCTCAGTCATAAACTTTATATCCTGGACACTGCTCTGTACAGACCCACCAATAAACTCACCCTGGCTGGCAATGCCATTATGACGATGATTTTATTAAGCGCAGACAGGGGAGAGAGTTAACTTCCTTACCATCTTCAACTTCACTAAGTTGTGGTCTCCGGATTACAGAGCTAAAACTGGGGTTTAATACACAATTCCTTCTTAAATTACATGGTAATGGGCTATAAGATTAATCAAGAATTCTGTCCCTATCATTCAAACAAAAACCACAGCCTGTAAAATCTCGTCAACGTTCAACAATTATAAACAGAAATAAAATGAGCGTCGTACCTTAATGGATACTTTGTGCTTGGTGAATGAGCGACTTTTTAAAAGCTGATAAATGCAGTGAATAGGCAAAAACCCAGTAATGTTGGCGCTGAGATTGCCTGTAACAGGCACGCGAACTGCGTGGGCTGTAACAACCTAAAGGAAAATTACAATTAAGAAGAAAAGTACCACAAATATTCAACTTATCACAATGCATAAGCACAAGGTGACAAAGGCACACGGCTATATTCTTTCGGGCATTTACTTATTTTCGGTCGTTTGGAAGCTGAAGAATGCTTTTACGCAGCTTAATATATCATGTGTAAAACTGTAGCACACATACTACATTTGTGAACGATTTCCTGGTACTGCAAAAAATGTCATAGCGAACAATGCTTCTCCTTTGTTTCCCCATTAGTTAAAAAAGCCAAGTATTGAAAAAGCGTAATCAGATCAGAGTACAAAAAGAGCCAAGGTTATTCAGTACCGGCAGGGCTTGGATTCTTCTTGTAGGTCAAACTGAAGCAATTAGAGAAGAAAGAAAAAAAGAAACAAAACCAACTCCCCAAAAAAGAGCTAGGCTTAAATTACCTGTTCAGTGAAAATCTCCTGTGTGAAGATTGTCTTCATTCTGCTGAGCGAGCTGGGCTTAATAACAATCTGAAACGAAGAACAAAGTGCTTGTGATTTTAAGTTTTAGCTTTCTTATAAATAAGTACTGGCTTTTACATTTGATGAGACACTGTTTCCCAATAGCAAACTGAAGGCAAATCGCCCTTGGTAATTTTCAGAAATTAATTGCTACATACACAGATGTTTCTTTAAACTATTTAAAATAAAACTCAGCTTGGAAACTACTTCAGTTCGTCTTCTAAGAAAGTTCATTTCTTGCAAATAATAATTTTGATAAGTCAGGACTTTTTGGAGACACTTTTATCGCAGCATTCCTCTGTAGCAAGGTATGCACAGTTCAGTGTTCTCCTAGAAGAACTAATTAGTTACCCATTTTTTTAAATTTGCATTTGCTTTATCAGCAAAATCACAGTTCTTTATACCAAACTGACATAAATACAAGAGTATAAACACACAGTGAAAACAGTTTCAGATTTACCTTCATTCCCAAGGTGGAGCAGACCAAGTCAATGATAGCGCTGAGCTGATTGCTGTGGAAGTACATGGCGACCAAGAGAAGCATCTCTCCAAAAGAAGCAGACACACCAGAAATGCTGATGGCAACAAAGAGGAAGAGGTAATTTCCAACAGGATGTGAGTAAATGTGAGGTTACTGGAATCATAAACAAAAGAAGCCTTGCTCTCACCTTTCAAAGTAAGCTTCTTCCTTTATCATCCAGCTCAGCCACATCACCATGAGTTGCTCCTGTTCCGGAGTGCTGCATGAAGAAAATTCGTAGCAGATACTTTTCCCAGGAACTACCGTCAGTTTTCTTAACAATTACTAACAGAAAAGCCAGTGTTTGATGGATCTTATGGCAGGAAACCTTTTGCCACTTTCACTTTAGAATCAGACAGCTGACAAGCACCAATACTTAGCACAAAGTTCCTGTCTTGAACACACACAGCAGAAAGCTCCATCCAGCCAGCCAATACCTGCCTTGCTGCTCTTTTGAACAGGGTCTCTAAAGAATTTAGCCATAAACTTGCTCATTGAAAAAATGAACCAGTAAAGCCCACTTTAGCCTTCACAAACCATTCTGAACTAAGCTAATGTCAATGCTCCCCGCTCGAAAGATTCGCTCTAAACAAGCAGGACGGCAGAGTGGGATATTGATTTACTCCCCACAGTGTGAGACAAATCCCTTCAACCAAGACACAGAGATTTGTATAAAGAATTAGGAGCGATTGACTGCAGCTTTGGGGAGGTCACTGCCTTAATGGTGCTAAACCAGTAACATCTTTCTACAGCTCCTCCTTTTTTGAGAGGTACCTGACAAGAGTGGAGAAGGCCAGGAGCATGCAAAAGGACAGAGACACAAAGCGAACACCAGCTGGAGTTGCAGGAGGCCGGCTGGTCATCAGCTGCAGGAGCTGTTCAGCTTCTTCATCAGTTGGCCTGAGTAGGAGAGAAAAAGAACAAAACCCACGCTGTTAATTTGAAAGTGAGGAGATTTCCAATCTCATCCCAATGGCTAAAGATTGAATTTTCTCTGTTACTTAACCTGTTTATCAAGTTGCCATCGATAAATGACTACTAAGATTAATAGGTAACTCACTTTGAGCTTAAAGACATAAAAATCTCTGTTAAGAGATAACAACAGTGAGAAATTAATCTTGCCCATTACTACAAAATACCTCAATTAAAACCCACAATGCATGAGGATACTACTTTAGCACTGTCTAAAATGTAAAAGCAGAAGAACAGAAATTCTAAATTCAAGTAGTGCATGTTGTTGAGAGCTCTCAGCCGCTTTCTCCTCTACGTGCTGCTCAAATCACTTAGGCCTCAACTTCTTTTAACCAGTCAGGGGAACTTATTTTGCAGCACTAAAGAGAGCACCACATTTGCTACATTATTTTAGATTTTTTAAAAATCAGCAAAGTTGGTCTTTACCATTAGAATGAAAACTTTTCTGCTGAGAATAGGGCTGCAAAGTAAAAAATGTGCCGGTCTCCACAGACCTCAGCATCATGGAATATTTACTCTCTGTATTACAAAGAACCTTCCATCAGCTGGAAACTGCAGCCTTCTCCACGTAAGAAAGGCCTCCCCTAGTACTAAAACTGGTAAGTCCTGCCAAGACTGTTTTAGGAACAAATGGCATTAAGAGACAGCTCATGTTTAAAATGTCCATGGCTCTCAACCTCCGTTTAAATGGAGAGTGAATAAAAACCACCGAGCGCTGCAACATTCCTTACTTCAGCCCAGCAATTCCCATCAAAGCGCAATAGAGACGTAACAAAGCGCTGGCTTTCACGACGTGCTCCTCCTTCAGTCCTGAATACACAGACACATTTGGCTCCGTATCAGCATCTGCTTCTTCAACAATGTGTGTGCTGCGAACCGTGGGCAGGATTCCCATGAGCTCCAGCAGCAGTTGCCTCCTCATTTGCCAAAGCACAGAACTGATATTATCTCTTTTTCTCTGGGTAAGAGGTTAAAAGATGAGAACAACAATGTAAAACTCATCCCATCAGACAATGATAAGAGCTTCTGTAATGATGAAGACAAGGGGAAAAAAGGTGCCCACATGCAGAAGGGTTACAGCAAGCTGCACAAGTGTTTTTAAAAGCAGAATATTCAAAGGTTTTCATACCTGTTGGCCATTCCGGATAAAAGTTCCAAACCAAGTTCGAACCTTGGCATTTGTTCCAAGCAGCAAACCGCTCACAAAACACACCAGGTCACTCACTCCATCATCCGGGGACTCATTTTTTGTGTGATCCAAGGTCAAAGCCACACCAAGACCTGGTAGATGACACTCTTCCACCTAGACAAAATACACAGGCTCAAACACCTTGGTAGTTTCTAGAGGTCCAAGAAAGATGAGAGTTCCGATTCTCACGCCAGGCTTACCACCATGCCTCGGACCCTCAGCGCTTGGGAAGGGTTCATTTTGCAGAGGTGGCGAAGCGCTTCTGTTCTCCGACGGCCTCCAACACTCTCCTCATCCTGCCGCTCGCCGTTCTTAATCAAACCTCTACAGACTAAAGATCCAACCGGAGGTGTAAGGAAATCTGGCCCTTCCATCAAAAGCCACATAAACATAAACAGAGCCAAGCTGTTCTGTTCAGCTCACTAGGATTTATCACCTGGGCCATGCAAACTTTGTCCGGGCAAGAGCTTGTGATCTACACTACGTAAGCAGAACACAGAAATGGTTTCTCTCCTCTGAGACCTCACAGGGTCATTACAGATCCACACATCATCCAATTACTCCTCATCCTCTATCCAATGTAACCTGCGCATCTGGCGACCCTGGAGACTGAAATCTCCTTACAAGGTAAGGGGCGCCGTACAGGCACCAACAATACAAATATTTCACCTCAGAATAAGACTCAATCTAAGGGACAAGAACCTTTAGCAAGGCTGGACCAGGTCATTCACTGCCCAAGTCAGCCTTTGTAACGGTGACCTAGAGCTGAAGAGCTGCCACATGCATACAACAAGTCTACAAAGAGGCTGCAAAAAAGGGGAATCAAGGTGGTGAGAATGGGAGCCCACCAGCACCTCTAGGTATAAACACATTCAAATGGCATTTTATAAGCCAAACATTGTCCAGTTCAAATATTTAAGATGCGTGGTTTAGCCCAGAATTCACTATACTGGTAGCACGCATTTCAAAACTTTAGAAAAAATAAGCTGGACCAGAAGAAACTGCAACTCACCCTCATTGAAGCTATCGGGAACATTGGCCACCAGAAGGCAGAGGAACCACGCTCCGTTTTTGACGTGCAACAAAGCTTCAGCCACATCGACTATAGGCAACAGCGACGGCAGCTCTGGATGAGAAAAGGAGTTTAAAAGTCACAGTGTTTCCCTGTGAGACAAGTAGAATATGCATTTAAATAACACAAATCAATGAATGGAAGATCGATCTGCGATCTATTCCTCTTTCAAAAACATAGACAACCTCGATTAACTTGAAATCAGGCAGAACGACTCCAAAGTTGGGGTTTTTTTTACACTTGTAAGAAGTCAGAAAACACTACAAATACAGAATACTGCACCTGCTTGCAAAATGCAGAGAACATCTGCTGCCTCTTCCAGATAAACAGGACTCTCGAAGAGCTCAGAAGACTTGAGAAAAAACTCACCATTGGATTCTGACACCTACAAGACATTATTCATCGTCACCAAACGGGCTGTACGAAGGAGTTTGTCTAACCAGTCTTTTACGGCTTTACATTCACCAGATTGAATACATGAAAACACATCAAAAAGGTATAGCTATAAACACAGAGCACGTAAGAAAAACATTTAGAATAAGAAATATTTACTAGTGCATTATGGTCAGTATCGTGGTTTCTTCCCAGAAGAAAGAGAAATAGCTCACTGACAATTCTAAAACCGTAATAAGTTTACAAGAGGAAAACAAAATGCTGGGGAAGAGGCGAGGAGGAGTAAGAGAAATACGGTGGTTAATACCATACTACCACAGGAGCAAAGAAATGGATGAGGAAAAGTAATAATTTAATTTTCAAGTATAATTTCTGCACTGATGCATCACAAAATCACATTATTTTCACGTACAGCATCTGAGAGAATACGCAGAGGCCATATCGTATTAGCAAAGATTATCCTCGCTTGTTTTGAGGAAGAACGACTTCCTCTGGGAAAGAGGTTCTTCAGGGTGTGATTAAAGAGTTGCAAGCCCCTGTTCAGTTACAGTGAGACTCTGAGTCTTGGCGAAGCAGATAACAAGAGCACTCGCCCACACCAGCAGCGCCAAAACCAGGCGGCAAATCGACCTATCCAGAGGGTCCATTCACCGACGTCAAATTCGCAAGCGTCCCCAGATGGAGACATTTACCTTATTCATAATCGCCAGCAATTCACTGAGTACGAGACGAAGCCGACGCGGCGAATCGCTGTGTTCAAACTCCAGAGTCAGCCCGTGCTGAAGCTGCGACACCAAGATGCTTTCCCCGCTACCTCCTCCGAGCTTGTGCCTAACAGGCAATTAAAACCAACAACTCATTAAATGTTTCTGCCAACACAGAAACTTGATCAGTTAAAGGAAAACAGCAACTCTGTAGGGATTTCTTCTATCAAGCCAACAATCAGAAACGCCTCTTGTGAGTGTAGTAGATGACGAAACATAATTCAGTGGATTCAAGGGCTTCTGCTCCCCAGGAGCACAGAAAATGATGAAGAAAAGGGAGTGGAACATCTCCCTTATGAGGAAAGGCTGAGGGAGCTGGGGCTCTGGAGCTTGCAGAAAAGGAGACTGAGGGGGGACCTCATTCATGGTTAGGAATACGGAAAGGGTGAGCGTTGGGAGGATGGTGCCAGACTCTTCTCGATGGCACCAGTGATAGGACAAGGGGTAACGGGTGTGAGCTGGAACACAGGAGGTGCCACTTAATCATGAGGAAAAACTTGTTTGCAGTGAGGGTGCCAGAGCCTGGCCCAGGCTGCCCAGGGGGGTTGTGGAGTCTCCTTCTCCGGAGATGTTTCAAAGCCGCCTGAACGAGTTCCTGTGGGACTTGGTCTGTGTGATCCTGCTCCGGCAATGGGGGGATTGGACTAGATGATCTTTCAAGGTCCTTTCCAACCCCTGACATGCTGGGATTAATGTCACTAACCCCTAAATGCCGCTGGCGGTTCACTGCCAGTTCTAACCCAGTCCTGGGCTTCACAGTCCATTGGGGTGGTGGGAGAGCTGGGGTGCAAGAAAACATCACCCCACGGCAGAGTACAGAGGCCCCGTGTCTGGGGCTGCAGAAGGAGCTGTAGCGAACTATATTTTTCACCATAAGAAAAGTTAGACAGTGGAATAATCTCCCGAGGAAAGTGGTGGATTCCCCTACATTGGACAGTTTTAAGACTCAGCTTAACGGGGTGCTAGGCCAGCTCATTTAGACTGCATTTCTCTACCACGAAAGGCTGGCCTAGGTGATCCTTGAGGTCCCTTTCAACCTGGTATTGTATAAGTCTGAGCCTGGGAACACCCAGCGAAAGGCGCATCCCCCTGAGGCGCCCCTTCCCAACGACGCCCTGTCAGAACCCGGGGCTTTCCTCAGCCATTCCCAAGGGACGCCAGCCCAGCCTTCCCTTCCCTCCTCTCCCCGCCTTACCGCAGCTGCTGCTCTTTGCTGGCGTCCTGCTCCAGGGCGTGGAAGTCGACGGAGAGCAGAGCCACGATGGAGTTCACCGCCTCCACCCCCGACAGCAGCCGCAGGATCAGCTTCTTGTCCTGCGCCCAGCTCTGGCTCTGGTCGGCGGGGGCGCAGAGCGCCATGCGCACCAGGCAGGGCAGCAGCAGCCGCAGCTCGGGGTCGCTGAGGGCGGCCAGGCGCACCACGTCCACCTTCTGCATGGCCTCGAAGGCGTAGGGGCTGACGAACTGCAGGCCCGAGCACTCCGCCATGGCGGCGGGGCGGGCAGCGCGCCGGAAGTGACGTCACGGCAGCGGCGGGCAGGAAGCCTGAGGGGCGGTGGCTCCTCCCCTGTCCCCTGCCCGGGGGAGGAGGCGGCGCCGCCGCCGAGGCCGCGGCAGGAGCTGGTTCCCTTTGACATCTTTTACTTTTGTGTTCAAGTAGAAATCTTTTTTTTCCCCTGTTTTACTTTTCTCCTTTATTTTTGCCCTTTTTTCTCTTTTTTCTTTTCCCTTTATTTTTGCCTTTTTTCCCTTCTTTACTTTTTTCCTTTAGTTTTGCCTTTTTTAACCTTTTTTTTTCCTTTAGTTTTGCCTTTTTTCCTTTACTTTTTTCCTTTATTTTTGCGGGCTTTCCCCTTCTTTACTTTTTTCCTTTATTTTTGCCTTTTTTTCCCTTTTTTACTTTTTCCTTTAGTTTTGCCTTTTTTACCTTTTTTCCTTTAGTTGTGCCTTTTAAAACCTTTTTTCCTTTAGTTTTGCCATTTTCCCCTTTTTTACTTTTTTCCTTTAGTTTTGCCTTTTTTAACCTTTTTTCTTTTTTCCTTTAGTTTTGCCTTTTTAAACCTATTTTTTTCCTTTAGCTTTACCTTTTTTCCTTTAGTTTTTGCTTTTTAAACCTTTTTACTTTTTTCCTTTATTTTTCCCTTTTTTCCCTTTTTATTTTACCTTTTTTCCCCTCTTTTTCTCCCTTTTTTTACTTCCCCTCCCCCTTTTTAATTTTCCTTTACTTTTCTCCTCCTTTTTCTCCATTTCCTCACTCACAACTTTGTACAACTCAAGTATTTATGGCATCCAGTGGCAAATAGCATTTCGTTTTCCTTAATTGCTTTATTATTTTAAATGCTTCATTTTTTTGTTGTGAAAAATAATAAAAACTAAGAGTTTTGCCTCTGGGGCTGGGGCAGGCGACATGTCCAGTCTGGGGGTCACAGGCTGCAGCAGCCCCAGCCCAGCCCTCGAGCAAAGTCCTCACAACCAGTTTGACTCGGGGAAAAAAAAAACCCAACACAACACACCTAAAGGTAAATTAGTGACCAGTAACATCCTGAGAAAGGGACCCTGAGGATTGGAGAAGGTCCCAAATCCAGTTTTTACTGTAAAGGAACCTTGACAGCCCCTGGAAAAAAGTGCACCCACAAACAATAATTAAAATCCTTTAAATAGGAAGCGTAGCCCTGGGTCCTTTCCTAAATAAAATCACCCCAAACCTTCCCAGGTGGAGGTTGTTGAGGCAGCTAACAAACGAATTCGCCAAAGAAACCCAGCTCAAACCATTTCTCTACCCAACAGAGCGATATGCTGGGCTAGTTGTGCAGCAAGTCATATGGTGCGATAGCGGGGGGGTTTTTTTAAAAAACTTGTTGGTTTTTACTCTTATTTTCAAAAGCTTTAAAATAACGCGACGTAAGACTTGGATATTACAGTATTAACAGATAGTGCTCGGTTAAAGGCGTCCGCCAAGTCTTCGCGGCAACACACGAAGTTAAAATTACCGTCGGAGGTAAATATAGAAATACAATAATCTGCGCCGTGACTGACAGCTAAGTGAGAACGTAGCTGAGGATTTAAATAGAGATTCATTTATCTTGCATTCTTTCAGGAAATGTTAGAAAGATCTAAATGTTACAGCTGCTTTAAAATGGAAGGGTTGTTTGCAAGTACAATCAGTGGCCTGCTGGGCTGGCAACGGGGTTTTTGGAAACCTAATTCAAAGAGTAGCAAGTCAAAGGAGTAAATGGCTTAAATACAGTAACCGCGAGGTTAAAATATGTATTTTTTAATGGGAATGGGAGGATCTCAGATTCTTCTTTCATTGGATACTTAGGAGGAGGGTTAAACCTCCACAGAGCACTGCCAGGAACGATATTTCCTTGCAAGATCATTTTGAAAAGCTATAGCTGAAATTTCGAAATATTTAGGCTCGTACTTGAAGAACCCAAGTTACTGGATTGTGACGATTTTATTTATCAACCAGTTATTATGTGCATTTAAAAACAGTTAAAGGAAAATAGCTAACGAAAAAAAGTCTGCCCAGTGTAGTAGTTGGCTGCCTGGTGCTGGCAGGTTTGATATGTACATTGCTGGCTGTGACTGTCACTCCAGAAACGGCCTCATGTTTTCTAGTGGTTATACCATTATAATTTAAACAGCTTTCGGGGAGGGGTAAGGGGGGTGGAGTGGGAAAGCGGCAGCTTTCACAGTCAGAGTTTCCCAGGGAAGCTGTGGTCCAGAACACAGTCACACCAATGGGCAGGCAGCTGCTTCACTTACCTTGCTGAACACGAGTCAGACTGAACACACACAAAAAAGCCACACCAGAAGCCAGCCCTTGGAACTCAGTTAACTGAGCCAGGGTTAAAAATGACCACGTAGTAACAAAGTTTACAAACAAACGAAAAAAAAAAATAAAAGATAGGAAATATGCTTTAAAAACTCGAGTTTTAGAAGCACTTTTCCACTTCAAAAAGCGCAGCCAAATGAGAGAAAACCCCTTCCGTAAGACAACGATGCGCTGTTCAATCTGCAGCGCACTACCGTTCTCGAGAGAAAGTAATGGACAGACCCAGTTTTTAACTCTATTTATCAAAATATGCTAGCTTCTGATTGCACACATGGAATTTTGAAGAAATGACTGAAAATTTTCATCACCAATTGTACAACTTCTTTATACAAAACCAAAAAAAAAAAAAAAAAAAAGGTCGCTTATATTGTATATACATGATTCCAGGAGACTGTTTATATGAAAAAAAAATAAAATAATAAAATATCTCAGGCAGGTAATTTTTGCGTTTACGAAACATGATTCTCATTAACACAGTAGGTTTTGCAAATGCAAGCGAATTCTTCCTTGTAGAGGATTCACAGCGGGTGCACAAACGGATCTTAAAACCTGCTCCTTTCAAGGTTTGAACCAGCGAGACGGACAGCATTAAGACCCGGGACACAGGGTAGCGGCAGCAGGCTCACGTGAGCGCTGCAGGAGTTCAGTTTTTAATCTGGCAGTCAGATGAGGAACCCAGAAAAAGCGTACGCAGTTGCTCTTCAGCACCCGTAGGGGCTATTTTAGAGCAGCATCAGACATTTGGCATGTGCGAGGAGAAAAGGAAGGAAACTACTGGGGGAAAACGGTGACGGGAGCTAGAGGGAGATGGTCACGATAGCCTGTGATTTGTCAGTCCCTTCCTCGGGGAGGGCTGAGCCTCCTTGGCACGTGCCCCAGCCAGAGCCTGCACAGGGGGTGTGGGGAAGGCCATACACTGAGATACTTGGGACCTTCACCACAGTGCCAAAAATACATGAAAAAGGAAAATGTTTAGGGTTTCGTGCGGTTGCTTTTTTTTTTTTTTTGCCTTTTTTTTTTTTTTCCTAGCGGAATAAAATCTGAATACCAGAATTCACTGAGAATCTATATACACCACATTTTAGTTAAACACACACCAATCTTAAAGTCAAGATTGACTTCTTTTTTTTTTTTTGCATTTGTAAAATGGCTAGAGCTGGGCTAAATTTTCAGCCTTACAGGAGACTTTGGATAATAAGATCAGAGTTCTCTGTGTTTTCCACCTCAGATTCATGTTTTAATCACAAACGTGGAAGAAAAATAACACAGTCACCACGGTGCCAAGAATATCTGGGTAACAATGATGCACAACAGATATTCTTGTAATATTAAAACTTACACTGGAAACGGATCTGAGAATCTAGCCACAGCCCTGAACCATAACACAAACTTCAGTTGAAGAGTTTATTCGTTTTATTCTCACTACAAGTTAAACCACCTACAATATCACTTATATATTGCCATTGTTACTCTGTAAAGGTATGATATAAAATGCTGTAAGACCCGGTACCTTTTCGATTTATATAAACACAGTGAACTTCATTACTGTACATGTACTCTGCAACTACAGCTTAGCTGTAAATCCCCCACACACAATGGTATGGACATTAACCCCTCTATCCCCATTAAACTGTACATCAAGACAATACAAATTTACTGTCCCCGCCCCACCCCTTACAAAAAAATAATACTCTAAAAGCAACCTACTGCAACTTTTAATTAAGACGATTACATATATTTTAGACCAATTGCTTTAAAGCAAGAAGGCAGTATAAACCTTCTAGGAAAATTTTTATAAAAGAGGTTAAGAAATATAAGACAATTTATACATTTAAAAACTTACAATAAATAAGAGATGCAGGCATTTTTGAATACTAGATACTATAATCCAATACAAGAACATCTCGATGTTCCGAAGCCATAGGTTGAAACTCATTGTTCCTCGTGTTTTCTTCTCATCTCCATGCTTTGAATATTCATTAACCACGACTGGGTACTATGGCTCATTACTCTTCACAAATACTGTGGCTGGGGAAAAATGGTTAATTTTGCTACTAAAAATGTTATAATACACTTTCTGATCATCATTCTAAAGCGTCCCCCATAGTCAGTGACTCAAAAACAGCAGGGCCAGAGGTGCCCCCCTCACAAGTCAGAACAATATTTGCTGGAAGTAACAAGATTCATACCCCATCACAAATAACTTGCACTGAGAAGAATTATAACTTAGTCCTGCAGTGAAATATCCCTTTTCCTCATTTTTGTCTTGCAAAATTCCGATGAAGATCACAGCATATTCATGATAAAGTTATACAACTGATTCAGCACCACAAAATGAATCGGGAGACACGACCGTCTGTCCTGGGTTGCAGGATCACAGGTTAGCCAGGAGAGTGCATTGTACTGTTCCAGAACAAACCTGAAAAGCAAAGAAGCTTCCATCAAGCCAACAGATTTTCTCACCAGTGTTTTACAGTCCTAATTTGCGATAATCCAGTTTCTTTGGCATTAAAAATGTAGAATAGGTATGCCAACATTCTGAAGTAACATAGCTTCAAAGTAATTCAAAGCTAAACTTCCTTTCAGTGAAAAACTGTTGTTTTAATTGTCTTTCATTAGTATCAAGAGGTCCACATACTAAAAAAATACAAAGAAGAAAACCTGATGCTTTCTCAGCAAGTGTCCCATGTTTACATGAATCTAGACTCTTGTACTTCAGCATTTCAGTATTTGCACAAGATCGCCCTGCGAAATTCTGGCGCAACTGTAGCTATCTTTGATTCATTTATACACCATCTTCTGTTACACCTCAAACTCCCTTCTAGCTTGAGGAATTTATTGTCTCCGTTGTAATCAATGCTGATTAGTTAAAGAAGGGCTTAGAGATGTTTGTTTTCAATTGTACTGCTCTGTGATAAAGCCATCTCTTAATCACTCAAAGCGGAGCAATTTGCATTGTGGCTGTGATATACGGAGGGTATCGGCAGCACAAAGGGAAAACTAGCAGTGAGAAAAACAGATACGCAGCTTCACTGCAGCAGTATTAAAAATGAAACGCACAATATTTTTCACGAGTGAACAATCAAATACCTGAGCACATCAGAAGTTTGATTAGAATCAAGTGGATGGGAGTGTTTACTGTGGAGTAGCTCGTCTGATTGCACTGAAGGCACGTGGAGGTGCAAAGAGGCCTGAGAAGAGAAGAGAGATACGAGCAGTTACTGCCTGATTCAACGCCAGTGTGATTCCTTCCCTCTGTATTGCTGACTTGCACTTTGCAGTCACCTTCTATTCTCTGACACACAAGCCCAAACAAATCTTATCCTTAGGCCATCAACAAGTTCAGGAATTATCAGACTGTAAAGGAAATGCACACAGATCTCTCCTAAAAGCACAGTGCTAGCAGGAATTCTGGGGGTTTTTTATCCCTTTGCTACATTAAGTGATTATTTAAAAAGCAACTCCAGTGGCCCAAGATGTCTAGGAATACTCAGACTTGCAAGTTCGGTTGCTTTCCATAAGACTGGTCTATTTATATTCCATCTATAGAGCTGCTTAGGGTAAATAATAAATCCTCTAGTATAAAATATGTGTCTTCTATCAAAGCCACAGCTGAGCTTAGGCCAAGAGGAACTGCTAATGCAGACACAAATAAGGCTGCAGAAAATAGATCTGTATCATCAGAAAATAAAGCGTAGTATAAGAGATGCTAAGTTAAAGTCAAAAGTGAATAATGTTCACACACGAAGTTTCTCTGTACACTAATGTATAGCCTCAAATGTGCCAAGTATGTCTTGATTGTGCCATAAAAAGATAAGGGGGTCAGATAGATGATACAATAGCTATCACTTGGCAGCACGGAAACTCTAGGTTTTATGCTTTGTGCAATACACAGAGATTTATTTATTAAGGTTTATTCCCCCAGTGTAAATGAGATATTACATTACACTTGTGCAGTTCCTTCTCTGCCACCAGCTCCCACGGGAGTCAAGCATTAGCCAGAGACCTGTCTAGAAACAACCTCTTCCTACAAAATACTGCAGCACAAAGCCAGGAACAGAACGGAGTCCAGACTATCGTGAAGAAACAGAAGAGCAGAACCCTTCAGAACATTTGCTACTTCTAGTAGTTTTCTTCCCTTAAAGAAGTGAACATAAAAAGCTAACATTCAAAAATGCTCAACCTGACCTCTCTTGATACAACAGCAGACACATTCCAAGAGACATTTCAACAGAACAGTTCTCACAAGTGAGACCCCAGCACAACGTTCTATGTCTGTGTGCAGCCTGCTGGCGGTACGGTACCTTAAGAAACAAGGGACACTGATTTTGTGCTTGAGGACACGCTGACCAAAACCAGTCAGGCAATGGACCTGCTTTGGCAGTTGACACAAAATAACCGAGGGCCAAGGGCTGCTGCAGAATATTGGTTACTTCATCATGGGATTCTGTTGAAAGCAATCGATCTGTACCTTGACCCTGTAAAACAACAGGCAAGGGTTTAATATGGGGGAACAGGCAGGGCATTTAATATTAGCAGAGCTCAAATTTAACAGAAATTATCTACAGCTCTCAAAAGACAAAGCATTTTGAAATATCCAAACATTACACGAATCTTGCGAAGACAATCCAATACCCAATTGATTCAGAACATTTAATAGGAACCTTTCACTCCACAAATCAACCGATGGAGAAAAACCAACCTGACCCCTCCCAACCCTGTATTTACTCGAACAGTTACCTTGCCCATGTCACCTCCGTGAGGGTAGTGGGACCCTGGAGAATGTACAGGGGATCCAGTGGGGGATGCAGGAAGAATATTTATAATATCGGGATCGAGATCATCTCCAGTGTCTAACAAATCAAAGATTCCCATTCCATCTGCTCCATCTTGAAAAAGAACAAGACCAGTGAGTTCCTATAGCTTCCCTACGTACAGGGTATGACAACACATTGTGAAAGCAAGTGATTTTCCATATAAATCTGGTGGTTCAGTAGACTAAACATTCTTATTATGGGGGAGTGATGAGGGGGTTTTTTGGTTGGTTGGTTTTTAAAGCAAGAACAAATGCAAAGTACTAACCGTTGTTTGTGTTAAAGGCCAGATCCAAGTTTTCAGTGGTGTACGTTGACGATGCTACTTGCACAGACGCAGATGTGGGGAACACCAATATATGAGTGCATGATGTGTCCTGGGGGGTGTTCAGCTGAGATGTCTGCATGTTTAAAGTGGTGCTGCGTCCAAATACAGAGCCGGTCGATACAGAATCTTTGGAAAAGAAATCAAGTATTGCCTTAGTTCTGCTAAACCCAAATTACTGGTGCCCTTGCCAAAAAAAAAAATAGAAGCGAAAGTTTCTCCAATACCTGGCATAATAATGAAAGACCCCTGCGGTTCCATTGCCACCAAACAAGCACTGAGGATGCTGGGAGAGTCTGCAGCAGAGATACCGCACATTCTGCACATGTCTTTTAGTCTCTTACTGAGGGACTGAAGGTTTCGGCGACTCAGCAAACAACTCCAGTCTGAGGATATAAAGCACATAGGTTTGTCTAGAAGAACAGCGCTTGCTGCAGAACACATTTCACGCGTAAGCGTGTGGTGCAAGCTTCATGCGTGTTACGTTTCAAATACACAACGGAACTACAAAATTATTTGGGTTTTCTTCCAGAAACAGGGACGGACACTGTGTATTACTGAGAAATGAAAGCTTCAAATCAAGTTTTAGACTCTAAAAAGAATGCCAAATTACCTTTTAATTCCCCGTGTCCTATTCTTCCTAAGCGGCCGATTACAACTCTCCATGGCAAGGAGCTCATCTGCACGAGTCCCAAGCACCATTCCCAGAGTTTCTGCAGACCAAGCCGGCGGGCAGAGCCCTTTTTCCTGCGAGCTCTAGAATTAAGAAAGAAGGGTAAAACCAAAACTAGAACTCATCTGCAGCAAGTTTTTATGGCCGCATTTGGAACTTCCTAATTGCAATAATCTGAACATTCAGAGGACCCAAGAATGTTCGTATTGTCAAACATCAATTGCAACTTCAGTTTGTTCGTGGGTTTTTCGTAATTAATCATATTCTAACGCTGACATCAAAAGCCAGCAGCTGTGTGTGGCGAGTCTAAACACACATCCAAAGCCACTCAAGAATCACATGAAACCAAATAACGTTCTTCTAGAAATTTAACTCAAAACAATATGCACAGAACAAGAAAAACAGCCATTTGCGTTAGCTAGTTTTGCAATATAGTGAGTCTACAAGAGTCAAAAGTTATTCTTACAACAACATAAGCTAATTCTTCAGGGGAATGAAAGCAGCACACATGGTAAAAAATAATGGATCAGTTCTGTTCTTACCTGTTTGGTACATCAATGTTAATTATGCATGTTTCTAACTGTTCTCCATAGAGATCTGTACAGGATGCAAGAAGCCACCTTTGATCATGAGACAAACAGTAGCCTACAAAAAGTACGTTATACTTCTGGCCAGCTTCTCCAAAAGTTTCTCCCAGTTCCGTTTGCTTGTCCTTTACGGGAGCCAGTATAAAAGGTGGGGTGTACAGTCGGATGCACTCAGGTCTCTATAAAGATGACAGAACAGACAATGAACTTTTGAGAAGCAATTATTCGTAAAAACTCTTAGTTAACATGAAAACTGTCAGTGATTTAACAAACAGGGATATTTCTCTGATCTGCGTATTTACATAATCACATGAACAACACTCACATCAGGACTCCTAAGAGCAGTTTCCATGGCTAAGCCTGGGCCAAAGCCAGTTAATGTTTTCACGTTGGTGGAAGTTGGAAGAGGTCTCCGACACTGAGTAAAAGCTGAAAATGCCAAAGATTTTAAATGCTGAGTGTAAATCTGCCGGTCTTCATGCTTCACAGGTTGTAGAAGGTACTGACACGGGACAATCTAAAACAGATTAAAGAAAGGGGGAAAAAATTAAGTTACTGTTTCATCGTTAGATTAAACGACTTCTAAGGCAGTATTTGAGTACGCTGCTGTTTTCATTTTACTTTGCAACCAAATTTCTCTGATTCTTGGATATTGCCTGCCACTTCTTCCAAAGCCATTATTCTCATTGAAATTTTCTTCAGAGAAAACAGAGAATCTCAATGATTCCTCCAGAAAGATGCCCTCTGTGAGCTCGTTCTGCAGCTGCTGACAGTGTTACAGTTGGGTGTCTGTCAGAAAGGGGCACTGTCTAAAGCCCAGCCGGGTCAGGTCAGCAGCAGGGATCGCGGTGATGAGACAAGCAGCGATGAGACAAGAAGCTTTCATATCTACTTCGCTTATTTTTTGGAGAGGGTCACTACACTTCCTCTGAAATAAGACCGATGAGTTTGGAATCTATTACAGGATTTACCTTGGGTTAAAACACTCAAACTGCTCTAAAAAACATAATCTTAATGACTTAACAGCTGTCGAACTTCAAGTACTGTTTAGAAAGCAAATGAAACTTCCACCTTGAGGGCACCGTCGCCTCCAAAACAACAGGCAAAGCCCAAGATACTTTGTTCCACGTGTTTCTATAAACGTTGGCTCACCTGCACAGAAATGATATTCTTGATGTTAGGAGGAAGAACCTGAACCATCTCTAAAAAGCAGCGCAGAAGTCCAAGTGTCCACAAACTAGATGAGCTGCTGTTCTCATCCTTTTTTTCATATGTGAAAGGATCAACTATGTAAACTACGATTGCAGGTGGATAGGTGATAGCATGAGAATCTCCATCCGTAGGGACTCCGACTTTATCACGATCCATAGTGCTAGAAACGAAATTTTGAAACCAGTTACACAAACCTGAGTTTTATAATGACGTATTTTTACTTTAAAATGAAGATCAAATGGTCAAATATTAAACTGAAAGACGTAAGTCAATGGTGGTGTAAGAAACGGGGGGGGTTCCATTTTTGTATGTGAGCTTACTAGTAACTTGGTATCACACCTTTTCTTTAGTCATCTTTATTACAACAGCTCATCAGCACAAAGTCCTACTGCCTCAACCAGGGTCGATCTCTCAGTAAGAGCTGTCTTTGCTACTGTAACTTTGATGATAGAAAATAGAACTTTAAGATGGTGCCAGTTATCCATTCCTCACCCCCCTCCATTAAAATATAGGGGTAGTTTAGTGAATTTTCTCTCTTTAGAGAGGGGAAAAAAATAAGAGTCTATTTTTGTACCAAAGCAGACACTGAGATGCAATCAGAACTGCAGCTAAGATTGGAACCAAAAAGTTCAGCTCCACCATGACTGAACTCTCACTCTCGCTAAAGAGCAGCCTAGTCACTAGAAAAGAAGTACAGGATTTTGCTGAGGTGACAACAGCAGCATGAACAGGTTCACATCAGCTGAGCCGAGGGGATTTTTTTAGGCGAAGAAAGTTTGATTCTGCAGTTCGTTACCTTTCAGAAACCTCTGGGTGGGGCTGTGCAGGAGCTGAAGTGGCATCTCCAGACATCCCCGCCGCTTGCAGTGTTGGCTGTTGCTGCTGTCCTCCCGCCTGCCCGTTTTGGACCGTTGCAGCCTGAGCAGGCAGGGAGGCAGAAGTGGTATTGGTCATACTGCTAAAAGCTGGAAAGGAAGAAGGCTTGCTTGTTGGGATCCCACCACTGATACTGGCAGAAGAGGATGACGGGGCAGTGGTAGTCAATGTGGAATTAGCTGTAGTAGCTGCAGAAGACATGGCACTGTTTGACGTCACCGTAATAGTAGTACTGGTGGGAGCCGCAGGAGCAGACGATGGAGTGTTGGGATTTCCAGCGCTAGCTGTCACTGGGGGCACAGCAGAGGCTGGCTGGCTGGAGGAAGGGACCAGATTTGTTTGGGAAAGTAAAGAATTGTCCAAAGGTTGAGAAGCAAGATAAGGACCTAAAACCAGAAAGAAAAAAAGAGAAAACAGAAATTGTATATTGCAGCTGGTTTTCAGTCACCAATGCAAAAAGACAACACTGCCGGTCCCTAAAGATACTGCTGGATGAGAAGGAGTCATTTTAGCATCTATCTAAATGTATGGAAGGATTGGACTTCACACAACCACCCCACCCCCCATCTTGAAACAAGAAAACTGCAACTAACAGTAAAACTCCATGACTAATTACAATGATTTCTCTTCCTCTACTGCAATGTGGTAAATGGTAATTCTATGAAATAAACACTAAAAATTTCATACCCAGCTCGTATCTGCAAACTTGAGCGTATAGTTTGAGTTTGGAAAACGCTTCATTGTTGGCATTAGCTGTCTGTGAGAACCATTCTGTAACCAACTTCTCTGAAAGTTTCTTGGAAGCAGTAGGTCCAACTCTCATGATCCCATCAGGTAATAACTTACAGATAGGTCTGTGCTGACCAAGCCTGCATGACTGCGAAGGAGGGAAAATAAGAGATGCAGGATAAGGAATTTGTAAGCCTTGAAAACTGTTATATATCACTGAAAGGAGCATAGCTGTACGCACACAAAGACTGAGAACTCATAGTTTAGTTAGAATATTCCACAGTAACATTTGAACTCTAGAATACTACACCAGTATGAAACATTTTATAGCGATTTTATGGTTGATTTTCAGGTTTTCCTAAACCCAAGAAAAGCGGGTCCATACATCATCTACTCTAATCTTGATGCCGATCCACGTAATACCTGCATTTAATTAATTAAATGTAGCTAAAACAATTAACTGGTAATACAGAGTTTTACCACTGAGTGGCGTTTATCAGATAAAGACTCTCAGCACAGCTATTACTGAGGGGAATGGTGAGCAGCACGAACAACCGTTATCTTCCAAGCTCCCGTTCCTAAAATCCTTCCGCGCAGCTTGCCGATAGCATTCTGGGCGAGCGCTTACATCAGCTGAGACAAGCTTGATTAATGGTTATGAGCACGTATTAGAAACAAGTCTTTGGAAAATCCATTTCACCACGAACTGCCATGAATAACGTACCTCGTAGATTGCAGTCAGATCCCTAAAGAAGCTTTTTGCTCCATTCAGCAGAGCCTCATTCTCGGGGCACACCACAACGTAAGCAACATCTCTTTGAGATCCGTAAGGTTCCAACATCAGCCTCTCCCAATACGGCAACGCAAACGGAGACAGCACCAGAAAATCGTAATCGTATCCCAACAAAAATGTTGGGATTGGCAGTGGTTCCGGGGACTCATCAGTTCCTGGAAAAGCAAGACACATTTTCCAATATATTAAGCAGAAAGCTTAAAAATAACACCCTGCTTCTAGGAAACAGGAATAAAAAAACCCACGAACGTTCCCAGCATCTAACAGGAAATAGCACCGATTATAAATGGAATAGTTGTCATTTTAACAGATACAAATTAAAAACCTGCCTGTGCGATCCAACCCTCGGCTAAAAAGCATCAGCTAATTATTTTTATTTGAAACCTCTCAGGGCCCCAAGAAGAAGTTCCACGCTTTAACATTTCTATCAGTTTATCGACAATTAGGAACAGATCGTTACAGAAAAAATAACACCACCTTAAAACCATGCATTTACATGTACCTTAAATGTATAACTAACCATCTTCTAAAGCTAGTTACAAAAGATCTGCTGGGGAAAGGTCACTCTTCTACCTAGCGCTAAATCAATCTCCTATGCTAACGAAGGCAGTTTAAATCCCGAGTGCACAAAATTTACCTTGTATCTGTAAATGTGCATCACGTGTTGGCCACTCCAAATATTTATCATAGACAACACGCTGGGTAACCTCAGATCTTCAACATAGTTCTGAAACTACTGAGCAATAAAGCACACTTTTTTTTTTTCCCCAAGCATTTCAAAGCTAGTCTTTTAGACTACACTATTTTTAGAGTAATTAAAGTGAAGAAATTCTTTTGAGTGAAAAAACCAGAGCAATCATTGGGTTTAACGTTAAATCCATCTTTGCAGTTTCAGTCCCTCGCTGGGAACAGTGTCAGGTGTATATAAACCGTGCAACTGAAGCTGTTTATTTTCAATACCCCTATCTTTCATTCAATTGCTGTTCCAACGAGTAAAAATATTTCCTGGGTTTCTAAAGAGAAGCATTCCCCCCTGTCTAACAGCTTCCGTCAGTTTAAAGAAAGGTCAAATGCTGTTTCGAATTCCAACGTGCAGAACAGCATCCCGAGCCTGAGGTTGGGTGGCCGGATCAAGCGGGGATTAGCGGACAGGAGGCCACGCAGCAGTTTTACCGTAAGAGCCTCTGCCAGCCATTTTGTGGAACTGTTGCCACGTGAGGGGGCCTTGCACACCCCAAGACCGCACCGTTCGCTTTTTCTGAATCGCGTCCTGAAGAACCGGCTGGAGCGAGAGGAGCATACGGAGGATGTCCTGGGAACACTGCATGCTCACGTCCACAACTGCAAGGAGAACAACACTGTCAAGGCTGACTGCAGCAGCAGGGTGCAACACAGCCCTCCCCGGACACCCCACAAGCCCAAACCACCTCGATGTTTAACAAGTCGCTCTCTTCCGGAATGTAACACACGAGCCACCTAAAGGCCATGATCTAAAAAGTTAAGCACACAGATTTAGAGCTCTCCCTCTTCCCCTTTAGCCACTTACAAGAAGAGTACAGACGGATTTTTCTTTTATTAATTTTTTTTTTTTCTGTAGAGTTTTTTTCCCTTGAAAGCCTTACCACCTCCGGATTTAAACGGAGGGGAAAACCCCTTAGAATTAAAAAACCCAAACACAAACAAGTTGTACAACCCTTAAAACTACAGGATTTTCCCTCCAGTGAAGGAGGGTTAGGAGACTGCCACCCAGTGCTCACTGGAGAGAAGTTGAGGGAAGCCTCCAACAGCCTCAGCCCAGCTCACCAGCTTGCCACCGCTATGCCATTTAATGCACAGCTTTTGAGAATAAAAAGCTGACACAGTTTGGTATGACTATAATTTCAGAGCTTTCCACTTAGAAGTATCTTTACATCTTTTTATCCTTAATACCAAGGTCACAGTAAAACGGAGTCTTCTCGTGGGTGCCTGGAAACATTGATTTAGTGACAGCCTGGGCTTTCAAACGCAATTCCCCCCCAATACACAGACACCTCACTGTGTTTTACTACTAGTCCTCGTCATCCTTGTTAACAACTAGTAGTCGCAACTAACTGGTTCAAAGGTTTGTATCCCCCTGTTTACACTGTTAGAGTTGCTACTTGAGAAGACTATTATTAGTGAGAGAAGTATGCAAATACACCCAATAAAGGGTATTCCGTGAGACAGTATTTCATTAGTCACACCCTCAAAGGAAAAATCCAAGGATCTCTGGCAGATTCAACAAACAGCGAAGGCTACAATAAGGCTTTATTTGCCACACATGCCATTAAACTCCCGCCCTCTCCCTTAAAGAAGGGGGGGAAAACCAACTGAATCATAAATCTTGTTTAATTCTACCATGGTAGCCTTGACAATAGTCACCATTTGAACCACCTACACTTCCTATGTACACTCATTCCACAAAGCCTCTGTGGACGCAGTCACCAAAAGCTGCTTTAAAAGCCTAAGCCCAGTGAAGCGTTAGGGACGGTTACTGTGGACTTAGATCACACTTCTAGATTACGTTAGGAATTCACTATCGATGATAGCCAAGGTTGACCCTCTGCTTGGTGTACGGTACCAGCACAGAACGTAAAAGGAACCGTTATTCTGAACGCCATTAAAACAGACATTTACACAAGCAGGGAGGTGGGAAAAGTCTCAAGCATCCAACATTCACAAAGGAATAACATCAAAAAATGAA
This sequence comes from Todus mexicanus, assembly GCA_013389965.1. Taxonomy (NCBI): domain Eukaryota; kingdom Metazoa; phylum Chordata; class Aves; order Coraciiformes; family Todidae; genus Todus; species Todus mexicanus. The sequence continues at coordinate 9,853 of WEIS01005796.1, read as the reverse complement.
CCCTTAAAAAAATTTCATAGATGGACAAATAGAAAAGAAGCCGTTTTCAATATTTACCGTTTCTTTTTGACCAGTGGTGCAAGCAAGTAGTTTTCACAAGTGCTTCATCAACTTTCCCTCCTGACATATTGTCCATGAACTGCCGTCCATGTTCCAAGGCTAAGTAGCAGTCATTGCAACAATCCCTTTCTTCTACACGTACCAGGTTGCTGACTGCACCAACTTTGGGAATGGAATCTTGATCTGCTGCTCCAAACGGCGAGAACAAGTTGGTGCATTGATCCTGCAGCAACAGTATTAATTCATCGGGCAGTTTCTCAGGTTCTTTCAGTCCTCCACTGCCGTGTTCGATAGAAGTAGCTCTGAGAGCTTCAAAGCGTTTTTCTGCTTCTTTGCCGCACTCCGTATTACGTCCTAGAATATCCAATTCATCTTCGAGAAACAGTCCAGAACTGTTGCCAAATTTTCTATTCATAACAGCACTGAAACCACAGGTACACCTATACTGGGCCTCTTGTGTTGGATCAGGAATGTAAACTCCAACATCAGCACCTTTGATGTTCATATTGCAAACACATATGCAGCAGCTGTCAAAGTTACAGTCTTTGAAGAGATTCATTACAGACTCTGAGAGGATGAGATTCACATAAAGACTGTGTGCCTCTGGGATGGAAGGCACAGTTGCAGGTTCAACAGAGTTAAGTGGTCTACATGTTGATGGTGTGGAAGCTGGTGAGTATAAATCAGAGTTCTCGTATTTGACCGAACCCTGTGCGCTTGCAGGTCCACCAGCTCCACGAGGTGTTCGAGGAGTCCTTGGTGTTCTAGGAGTTGGGAAACGAGGGGTGGAAGGAGAAGGGAGAATTCCAGCTCCACCGTTACTGGGAGGTGCGCTACTCGGTGGCATCCCAAACGGAGTATGAGTTTGCGGCGTGTACGCGGGGCCGTACTCTTGATCCATAGTGCTTCCATCACTAACAGCAGCCACAAGAAGAAGGAAATAGTTTAAGAATGCAACATACTGGTTTTGAAGTTTAAGTCTCAAATTTCTAAAGAAAATAATATTTGCTTCCTAATTAATATTTGCTTTTTTCAACTCGTCTTTCATAATGCACAGCAAGACTTTCATTCCCTAAGGAACTCCAAGAACATTTGTTCTAAATGACTTTGCACGACTCCCACAGACAGCACTGCTAAAGAACCTTTCCCCACCTGCTTCCCTCTTCTCCTTTGCACAAAGCTTCCAGGAAACAAGTGTGGTCAGAATAAATGATAAATTCTGTGCTTGTATGGAGTCTAAAGGACACCTTTTTTTGTTCAAGTTTTATTTACACATTATGTTGAAACACACTAAGAAAATACATCGTGTCTATCAATAGCAGATTCAGCTGCATCCACAAGGAAAGTATCACCTGGAAATGTTTAGCATTTTCTTTCCCAAGCAGCTGAGTATCTCCAAACACCGATAAGGCTAATGAGACCGGGAAACACACTGCTTATGAATAACCCTAATAGAAGCAATATCAGTATTTAACTTCAAAATTCAATATTTATATAATTTTATGAATAAACACACAACCTCCTTGCTGCCTAATCCATTTAGAGCAGCTACTAATGCAGAAGAGAAAGAGGAATAAATAAGATCTTCGAGAAGAACCACCAGCAGGACTATCACTACCAAACGCAGACTACAGAAATGCCTTCTGCTCTGCTGCCGTCACCACGCAGTGTCACACTGGGCAGCACTTCCAATCAAAGAAAATGTTCTCCTAGTCCCAACAGAGCTGGGATTACTGCCATTTAAGAAAATAATTTGAGAAACAGAAGCACCACCTACGAAGCCCTTCCAGTACCTACGACACCATCGCAAAAACAAAGTCCCAAGTTTACATTTATCTTGATTGTTACCGTCTTCATTACTTATTAAAACTGGACTTGCACCATTAAGCTTCCCCAAGAAACCTTTAAATGAGACAAGGAATAAAACGTATGCACGGCTAAGAAGCTATTTGTGAAGATAGTTACTTACAGTAAGGTTTAATCCTAAGGATTTTTTTAAAGGCTCTTGTCAGTTGCATAAACACACCATTTGTCTTCACAAATATTTTTCCTTACAGATTTTTTTAAAGAAATATATAGGGGTACTTCCTATAGCGTGGATAAAACTGAGCACCTTACAAAGCTTAACCATTGGTGACGCAGGTCGTACCCGTCTTTGATGAACGGCATGGCAGGTCCCGGAGGAAGTAAATCCAACTTTCCCACAGTCCAACTCTGGCGATAAATGCATTCCTCTGGCAGTTTGATGGGAGGGAGACACTGGCTGGGAAGCGTCTTCAGTGGTGCAAACATGGAACATCCCACTAAAGCTTGACAGTTCTCAGGTTTATAAACGTAAGAATAATCCTAGAAGTTAGACATGGTAAATAAAGCATCAGCATGGAAATTAGATCACTTCAGCAATTAAAATGCTTCTCAAAAAATGCGACTAAGTTCAAGCAGTAGTTTAGTATTAAATCCTGATACAGCTGTAGAAGAGAAAGTCAGATTTACACACACATCATTGACACCCGTGGTTCTCCAAAAAGCGATATGCCAACACAAACCAATTAACTACAATTACTGCAATGCATTCCTTCAGCTTGCTAATGGCTAATTATGCTTTACTCTTTCTGGAAGTTTAAATGGTAAAATACTATATACTACTTACTACAATGTGCATCACCTACCCCACTATAATGTAGGACAAGTTTCAAACTGTACTTAATTTCCCACAGGTCCTACTCAGGATTAAGTAATAAATTGCACAATACTCATTAGAAACATTTATCAGGACTATCAGCACTACCTACCTTTATTTCAGCAGGTTTGGGGCTGCAGAAACCCTCGTCTACTTCAATTCTGAACTGAGCTCCCACGCTAGAGCTATTCCCTTCAAGTACTGTTCCTCCCAGTGTAGTGTCCATGCTGCCATATTCCTTATTATTCATGTTCATGGGAGAAAATCCCATAATATGCTGTTCCAATGAAGGTGGAGTTGGATACATTTTATGGAGATCTGCAGTGCCTAAAATCAGATTAGAAGCAGGCTTTAGAGCATGAAAACATTCTGAAGTGTTTCCTTTCTCTTAAAATTTCAGTAGGGCAAATGAAGCGTACGTTTCCAAATTCCCACAAGATATTAGCGATGAAATGTTTAGAGCCAATATTCTATTTCGGAAACGCAAATAAAGCTTACTTATGCATGACAGTGGGTCTAGGTTTCCTGCTTTTGCCTCTTTGCAGTTGGATTTGTCATCAGCGCCATTCACTGTTCTTTTAGATCCAGGCTAAGAAAGAAAAGGAGTATTACAATAAAATCACTTCAGACATGAACACATGTTCCTGCAAAGCTGAGACACTTTGTCTAATGCTCAGAAAAATTAAAATAAATCAGAAGCCCCATGCTAGTAGGGGTTACACTTGTCCTCCCTTAATACTTGTAACTCAGAGAATGCTCTCCCAGCAAGTCATGATGCTGTTAAAATGAAAGATGAATTATAAAATAACTCTCAGTCTGTCAGCAGACATACTAAAAAAACCCCAAACAACTAAACTGGGCTGCTCACAATCTATCAGAAAAATAAAGAAAAGCCATGCTAACATCACTGATGTGGCCACATGAACAGGAATAGAAAAGATAGAGAAACACAAATCCTGGAACATGAAGTACAGGGGAGAAAAGCTGTTGAAGTTACAAGAAGCGGAGATATTTTACAAATGTTTAGACAGTCCTAAAGTCTATAGAAAATAAGTGAGTCTTCATGTTTAAAAGCAAATACACTTGCTTTATGTAATGATGACCTTTGATGGCTATTCAGATCCTTCAGCCCTTACTCAGCTCCAGCTCCCATTAAAGTTGATGGGCATTTTGTCTGGGTAAGGGGATTTAGGATTAAGCACGGAGCAAAGTACAGTTCAGAAAAGACAACTGATTACAAACAGTATTGAAATAGAAACTAGAAAGATAATGGATTCAGAGCTATCGGAGACTGCAAGAGAAACTGTTCCAAGATAATAGCTGCTGCAGGGAAGCAGCTTACTTGGCACAATGTCCATGTGTTTATATGCCTCTTCCACAAGTAGTTGTTTTGTTTCAGTATTACCTTTACTGACTGGTTAAATGAAACCTAGACGTAGGAGAAGAGCACTAGTACCACTGTCAAATCTGTAAAGCTATAACTAAATGCTATATTCAAGAAGCATATGCTGTCTGGATAGTAGGGATATATGATCAAAAGCTTGTTTGTATCAAAAACTATGATGGTATGAGTCAACCAGAACAGCACATCTGCGATAGAGGAGCCACGGCACTTGCTCATACGCGTGTTTTGCAACCTCTCCTACAAACGCCAAACAAACCCCAAACCAATCCAAAGCAACAAGACGACACAGTTGTCCCTCGCAGGTTTTTGTCTAGCAGCTGCCAGTGCTTTTGCACATCACTTACTGTTAGTTCATCTTCATCAGAATTGAAGAGATTGTCCAGGTCAGTGTAAGACACCACTAAGTCTGTTTCGTGGAACAGGCTGGTTGATGCAGTGCGAGCATGAGCAGCAATACGTTGGGCATCTAGAAAGAAAAGACACACGTTACAAAACCACTAGCAATATATATTCATTTAAAAAAATATAAATCAACGTGGAATACATCTTAAGAACTATGTCTACAGCTGGGGAAGAGAAAAACAACAAAGAAATTGTGTTCCAAGCAGATTCCTAATTTGGAAAGGACAAGGGAATACAAATAAAGACTTAGTAGACCATTAGACTCTATTGACTATTCAAGAGATCATTAACATAGCACAGTTAAAAGAGGAAGAAGGGGAAAAAAAAGCCTCTTTACCTTGCTTGACAGAAGGACTAAACAGAGACATAGCATCCTCTCCTTCGTGGGATAGAACTGTAACACTAGATGTCCCATCCTCAGCCTATTAAAAAAGAGAAAAGTTTGCTTACATTAATTGCAGGGTGGGGGGCATTTTATCTCCGTAGGGGAATTCTTGTACGTATCAGAAGGATCAGGTTCTCATTAGCTTTCTAGCTCAGCAAGGTGTAGCCTGGGGGTCTGGTTAGAGGTACTTGCTCAGGGAGAAGGGGGCTTGGAGCCCAAACAACACACCAGCAACGCGCTTCCAAACACACAGGGAAGGATTTAAATGATATTTGGTGATTACAGCCATTTGTTTTAATCTCATTGCTGATTTGTCTCCTCACTCCTTTACTCACCTTGTGTTTCTTTCCAGCTTCCCTCTCAATGTTCTGCCTGTCTTTTTTACTGTCAGGAAATAAGAATTCCACATCACCATCCACAAAGGCATAGGGATCGATTTCGGGTTCCTGGTCAGCTTCTGTCACTACTGCTGCTAGGTATTGGTTTTTACTCTGATACTGTTGCACCAGTTCATCTGAAACCTTTAAAGGTTTCCTACATTGCACCATTAATCTGAACGGAAGAAAAATAAAAATGACAAAATATTATTTATCATTTATTATGTGGACATATTTTTTGCTATCACACAGGCTGTACAAGAACAGCTTCATCTTCCCTTCCCACTTTCTTCCTTTCCACCCCAGCTCCTGAAAACTTTTTAGGAAAAAGATTAAATCATTAGTCATTTAATATAACCTCCTTCCACACGTCAGATACAGCAGCATGATTCATGCTGCCCATCTCTCCTCAAGCACTGTCAATTCAGATAAAGATTAGTAATTTATCCCAGGTCAGAGCTGTCATTTATTATAAAGTACAAATGTATTCAACTATCTACATCCACTAAAAGATAGTTATAAGGTTATAAAATTACTCATTGCCATTCCCCATCCACGTCCAAACAAATGATCAGAAAGAAGTGATTAAACCTGAATGTTCCATATCTGAAGAATTTAATTGACCACTTAATTTGTTTAAACATAGAAAGTACGGCAGCCCTCCCGACACCCGGCGGCATCCAACACGATGTGGTACACAAAGCCTGGCGATCCAAAAAGCCCAAGCCATAGCCACTACTCTAACTCAAAGGCCACTATATTTAGTGGTCATTCACAAATGAAGCTTCCGACACACCAACGTCTAATTTACTAATGAGAATAATAAACCCACATTTGCCTTTGTCAGCATTTTTCTTCATGTTTGGAGCCAAAAATAGAGTTGGTAAGTATACAGAATTAAGTTCCTGTATCAGGATTATTAATATTATTATTTCACACAAACAACAATGCACCAGCAAAAGTAGGAACTGGCAAGCAGAAAACGATGTTCTGAGTATCAGCGGTATATGTGCCTCTCTGCCTTCTCCCCCCGTACATTTCTCCTGTGAGAGACCAGAAAGAAGGAGAAGTGTGACACCAAACAATTCAAGGAGTTCAGCTTTGGAATTCTGCACGTAACAAGGCCCAGTGATTCCTCAGTCGTCCTCGCTGCCTTGTACGCCCCCATCAACTACGTGGTGTGAAAAAGGACACAGAAACAGCTTTGCTTTGTCAAGAGACTTTCTACAAATGGGCTTCCCAAAGAAACACCTCAAGGCCAACAACATGGTCAAATCTATCCATGCTGGTTATCCACGCTCAATAAAACCTTGTTTTAGGCATGACCACCACAGCCCGACTGCCCCAGACAACAGCACAGTGGGTGCGGCTTTGTGTCAAGCACTGTCACCATTTAATGGGCTGGAGCAGCACTCCACGGAGTTGAGTATTGCCTCTTTTCTAAATCCTCCAAAATTACCATCAGAAAAAAAAAGAAAAAGATAGGAATGACTTTCTAGGAACAAGGAATTAGCACCAGGAAAAAGACAGTGAAAGCAAGCAGCAGTTTCCAGTAGCTTTGACAATCAAAATGCAAGAGAACCTAATAGCCAGATACTCTCAGGAAAAAAAAAAACAAAAACAACACAATAAAAGTTCAGTAAGTTGTCAAATCGTACTAGAAGCCACACAAAGGAAGACCACGTCTTGAACAGTAAAAAGAAAATTTGTAAGTAAAGTTTAGCTTTCTCTGTCTGGTTGGTTGAAATGAATTCAAGGGGGAAAAAAAAAAAAAGCCCTAAAAATCCCGTAAATGCATATCTTGAAGCTGAGACATGCACCAGCTACTGTAAACCCTTAAACGGCGAACACAAACGATACGGTTAAGAAAATGTGTACGAGAACAGAGGGACAGCTACAGTCTATTTCCTTCTCACGGCTTTCCTACGCAGCGAAGTCAATGTGGCTCCCACCAGGGGTTTTCCACTGCCAGCAACAAAAATCAACCTCAAATTTCAGTCTTGGCAGTGGCCACTTCAGCCACAAATTAAGTACACTATCCCCTAAAAGATAAAAAGGGGAAAAAACCCTCAATAATTTAATACTGGTCACATTAAGGGTCTCCTTTCACCTGAACAACAATAACAACAAAAAAATACCCCCTCAAAAAATACTCAACAGCAGGTGAGTTGATAAAGGCAACTCTGGGTGCATCTGAGCTGTATTTTTCAATCCCTCAATCACAACCCCCACGCCAGAGTTTGTCACCTCTGCATCCAGGTCCCAATCATGGTCAGTTCAGACTGTTGTTAACAGCTCTGTCAGCACCTGTTGCTTCCCAGTGCTACACAAGAAGCTACCACCTTTGGCCTTTCAGTTCCTCGCTTTTGTCACGTTCTTACTCCAGGATTAAGCTCTACTTACTCTGTAACCGATGTTACATTTTCCTGTCCAGCAGGTATTACTGGATCATCTCTCAACTTATCATTTGGAAGCTGAGGTGGTAAGAATTCCACATCCTTTTTCTTTGGAACTTTATAATACTTCCAAGTAGTATCAGCTTCATCTTCCTCCAAATTCACTGCAGTACCAACGTACATTGTAGGCTCTATAACTTCAGGAAACTGAGCTGGAAAAGGCTGAGACAAGCCATCGAGTCTGTCTTCTATTGTTTTTGTGGGAACCAAGGGGTCTGGTGTTGGCATCTGGTAGAAATGTTGACTCTGGGGAGTTGAAGGAGCTTTAGCCACCCCTTCATCAACGACATCACACGGGTGAGGACTGAGTGGCGGTGGCTGAGGTGAATTTGCCAGTTCAGCATTATGCATCTGAGGAGTCTTTGCTACATCATTAGTTCGGATATTTGAGAATCTCACTTGACTGTCTGGTGCAGTCATCACAAGCCTCTGACTCGCTGAATCTGCCTCCATGGCAACATCATCACTGATAGATACACGATGATGAAAAGGAGTCAAAGGGCGTTTCTGTGGCTTATCCCCTTTGTCTTGCTTCTCATTTGTCTTGTGCTTTGGAGCTGCTTGCTGTTGTTGGCCCACAGGTGGTGCCTGCCCCTGTTGACCTGAATTTCTTGGTTTGAGATTTTTGTGCCTGCAGAATATAGGGGAAAACACTTCACATTAATCTTTCAAATATGTCTATCATGTTCTTTTTCACTAGATAAGAACCCGCTTTTAAGCCATTAAACAGCCAATTATAGAAGGCTGAAACTGATTCCATTCTGAAGTGAAGCTGCCTTTTTCTGACTATAACTTAATTTGAACGACTTGAGGAGCATTGTGAGATTTTAGAATACCCTTTAAAAAAAAAAACCAACAAAACCTAGGAAAGCTGTCCTATGAGCCAAAGAGGCAGATAATCCTCAGAACTGAACAGTATTTTATAACTGCTTTTAACAGAAATAGTCACATGAACACGGTGTCGCTTTTTGACTTCTGCCAACACTGATGAATCAGTAGAACAACATATGAATTAGTCAATGACTTCTTGAATACAAGCATCAATACTAACCCATCGTGCTGGCCAAGTCTCTATGGGTTAAGAGAGTGGAAAATTAACATCGAGTATCTAGAAGCCAAGCTCAGTCTTACAAAAGCTATTTTGAAGCTTCTGTAGCTATTTATATACAAATTTAGCAAGCGTGGAAAAAAACCCCAACACCTCTATGTCTTGACTGCATTAATGTGGTTTTTTTCTTCCAGTATAAACGTACTTGAACTTAAACATCTCATCTTGCAGTTCGAGATGCCAACTTTCTAGATCGTCTGACAATGAGAGATATGAAATACCTTGGTCTAGAATGAAATGTTTATGCTGAAGCTATCGAACTGCACTTGCATCCTTAGTGCCTGGGTATTCTTTGCCACTGGGCCACTAGGAAAGTAAAGCAGCATGCAACTTGTATTGAAAACCAGGACTGGGCAGGAATAAAAGGTAAGAAGTATCAAAATCTATTTTTACTTTAAACTCTCACACAAATAGACGTTTTTCACCACTTAGAATTCAAAAGTCAGGAAACAATAAGGGGGTTTTAAGTCTCTGCAATTTCTCTTTAGGTAGCTGCGTATTTGCAATATGCACCTCACACAGTTAATTGATTTTCTCTTAAGTCCTGATATCATTTCTAAATTCCCCTTTAACAGAATATTTAATCCTTCTCTACCTCCCAGCTCTTCTCAGGATGCAAGTATTTCCACAGAATTTAAACCAAT
>WEIS01005794.1:74325-91138 GCA_013389965.1 Todus mexicanus | reverse complement strand
AGGGGGTCTGAGGGGGTTTGAGGGGGTCTGGGGGGGTCAGGGAGACCCCAAAGGACAGGTAGAGCTGGAGGGATCCTGTGGGAGCCTTTGCTGGACGGGGAGGGTGTCCCTGAGCTTTGGAGAGGTCAAGGTGAGGAGGGGGAGTTGGAGGAAGGGGTTCATGGAATCAGAGAGTCTTTGAGGTTGGGAAAGACCCTCGGGATCGTCGAGTCCAGCTGTTAACTCTGCTCTGCGAAGTTCAGCCCTAAACCATCTCCCCCAGCTAAATGNCCTCCCGACATGGCGCCGCTCCCCGTTCCTCAGCCCGTCATTACCGGGAGGCGGGCGAAGCGTGGCGGAAACCGTAACGGGGGAGAGCAAACCAATGGCGGGGCGGGGGGTGTGTCTNCCCGCCCCGTTATTAACGGTGTCGCTGCCCCTCTCTAAGGTCCCGCCGCTGCCGTTGGTACCGGTAACGCCGCCGCCATCGCCATGAACCGTAAGAGCAAGAAGCGGATCCGCGAAGCCAAGCGCAGCGCCCGGCCCGAGCTCAAGGACTCGCTCGACTGGACCCGGCACAACTACTGCGACACCTTCCCCCTCAGCCCTNGGTCTCCCCTCAGCCTCCTCTTCCTCACACTAACCAGTCCCAGCTCCTTCAATCTTTCCTCATCAGATTTATTCTCCAGGTCCTTCCCCAGCTCCGTTGCCTCCTCTGCCCCCGCTCCAGCCCCTCGAGATCTCTCTTGGATTGAGGTGCCCCAAACTGAACCCAACACTCAAGGTGTGGGTCTTACATCACCCACAGCTTTCTTTTCCCTCCACGTGGTGTGGAACGAGCACCCTCGTGGCTGCAGCACCCCCGGGAGTCCCAGGAACCTTCCCCAAAGCCCCGAGGGGGGAACTGCAGCATGGAGGGTGGTGGCAGAGAGGGCAGGGGTGGCCTCTGCGCCTGGCGAGCTCCCTCGGTGGGGAGAGGTGCCAAAAGGCTTCACCCTGCTGGTGCCGCTGATGGGCGCGAGGAGCCGGGCTTGGAAAAATAGGACTGCAGCCTCCAGGAGCTGAAAATAACACGTAGGCAGCTCGCTAACCTCGTGGCGGCTCAGGAGCCGCGGCGTAGGACGTTGTTGTGTCCTGAAAATCCCCTCTGTGTTCCGTAGGATAACGTGGAGAGGGCGGACGCGCTCCAGCTGACGGTGGAGGAGTTCGTGGAGCGTTACGAGAAGCCTTACAAGCCCGTGGTGTTGCTGAACGCCCAGGTGGGCTGGTCTGCCCAGGAGAAGTGGACTGTGGAGCGGCTGAAACGCAAGTATAGGAACCAGAAGTTCAAATGCGGGGAGGACAACGACGGGTATTCCGTGAAGATGAAGATGAAATACTACATCGAGTACATGGAAACCACGCGCGACGACAGCCCGCTCTACATCTTCGACAGCAGCTACGGGGAGCATCCCAAGCGCAGGAAACTCCTGGAGGACTACAAGGTGCCAAAATTCTTCACCGACGACCTCTTCCAGTACGCGGGGGAGAAACGGAGGCCGCCTTACAGGTACAGCGCGGTGACAGTAAGATAGAAGTAAATATTTATATCTCGTTAGCTATTCCCACCTAGGTATCGTTGTCTTTTTTTCCCCCCCGATTAAGTCAATTTACCTCACTTTTTGGATTTATAAAAAAAATACTTGTGGGGTTTTTTTAAACTACACAGTTACTGAAAGTCACGAAAATTAATTTCCTGCTCTGTGTGCCTTCTTGCTTTTGAATTTTAAGTACCGCAAGCCCGGCTCCTGGGTTTTGCACGCTCGGCTTATGTACAGTGTGGAATTTTGTTTAATTATGAATCAGTCCTTTTAAGGTAAAGATCTTAAGCTAGATTAGTATGAAGTGGAGAGATTAGTTCTTAGCTCCCCTTGGGATGGTTTTGAGACAGAACAGGATGTCACATCCGTGTCGCCTTTTCAATTCTTTTTGGGTGTTTTTTTTTTCCATTCGATTGGAAAAAGGGTTGAAGTGATGCTTCATTCCTGAGATCAAACGCAGCAGCCTTGTATTATCGGCTGTTAAATACAAAAGGGGTTTCGATCTACATTAATAAAACACTTGCTAGCAGTGTGAGCAATAAGCCGAACCCTCCCAAGTTCATCCAGATCTTCCCAGCGACATTACAACTGTTAGAGTTGTTTGCCCTTTGAGTGACGTGAGGCTGTTTGAGGTTTTTAATGGTCATTTGGGGTGATTTTTCAATAAAACAGAGCAAGGCATGAATACTGGTACTCTTCTCTGCACCCCCTTGCGTGTCTCTCGTCCAGTTGCGCTTTTGCAGGAGCGGAGCATGAAGTGAGTTCTATTTAAGGAGGCTGAAGTCGGTGGGTTTAGTGTTGGAACAGACCCTTTTTGTCATTCACCTCTGAGAAGAGCACACGCTGCTATGATCAAGCGCAGAAGCACAGCAGGTGGAGTCTCGAGTGCAAACCGAATCAATACACTCGCCGACCTGGGAACCCTTTATCCAGGTTATAGGTAAACTAGATAATCCGGCTGTGACTCACCGCCCTGTCTCTTCCCCACCTACGGGCGCACGCTGAGCTCCTCGCTTGTGGTCTCGGGAATCACGGCTCTTTGCACTTTGTTCTGGAAAATGTGGGTTGGTTTGAGGCCGTTCCNCGGTAAATTGGACGTCTTGTGGCAATCTGGGTTATGTCCCTTGTAAATGAAACGCCTGGGGGAAGATGCTGGGAAATGATCGTGTTGCTAAATAAGGGGATTTTTTTAAATCTGCATGTGTAGATTCAGATTATTGTCAGAAAAATGGCATTGAGCAACCTGTCTGTCTGCGTCCCAGGCGGATCTTTATGTGCTTCATTTAGTCCGAGTTACTAAAAGCTTTTGACTGTTCTGCGCGTGGTTTAATTAGTTTTCCAAGGCTAAGATGACTCTAAAGAGTGAATTGACAATAGACGTGACAAACAGCTGCTTATTTCCGCTTTTATGGCTCCTTCATGACGTAGGAAGAGCGCAGCTTGATAACCAGACCTACAGTCCTACAACTGGTGCTAGCAAGTGAGACTTGAAACCGCCTTTATTTACACCTGCGCTGGAAAGGGGAGATGGAGAGTTTGGTGACTGCTGGGTATCTCCTGCCTGGCAGCTACGCAACGAAGGGGTCTCGTCGGTGCTTTAGTTTCTGCCCTCTCTGCTGCCCATTAAACAATTATTGCCTTCTCTTTTTTTTTCTCCTCTTGATGTAAAGTCACCCCACTTCGGCAGCTTTATCAGGTACAGTAGATCTTCCTGCCCCGTTACAGGGAAAATGAGCGATTGAAGGTGGTGCTGCTGCTGTTAAACATGTATAGGAGATGAAGTTCCTCCCTGGGGAGAAATAAACCTTGCAAATGGGAATGAGAACACACCCCACACACCCCCCAAATCCTGAATGGTTGCTGGAGAATAAGCTCTGTCTAGTTAAATGTTAGAATGAAAAGCCCGTTGTAACTGAACAGAAGGCAGAGAAGGAGGCCAGGGTTGCGTAACTTTGCTCTGTTCCGTACTTGTGTTGCCTTTTGTTTGTTCCTCATTGTTCTGCGGTTCTGGATCCGTTTATGAGTAGCGAATTTTAGAAAAACAGAGGATTAGGAGAATCCTCCTGCAGGCTGCTGCGATTTAATCGTGTTAATAAACCTCGAACTCACTCTATGTTTTACTGAAGAACCGTTCGAAACAAAATATACAAAGCTATCTTCGCTTCCTGGTCCCGGAGTCATTCCTCTCCCAAATCATGTCAGTTTTGAGGTTAAACTCATGTTGTATCTTTTTGCTGTAGCATGAGCCTAACAATCTCAAGAAGGTAAACGAAGGAGCTGTAACTACCTTAATTTCTAACTGTGTGTGACATTAACAGCTGTAATTTTCTGTCTAATAGGAAGAAAAGAGAAGGTAGCTCTTCTAAATGATTTTTGTGGGGGTTTTTTTGTCTCCACCATCCAGATGGTTTGTGATGGGCCCACCTCGCTCAGGAACAGGAATTCACATCGATCCCTTGGGAACGAGCGCGTGGAATGCCTTAGTCCAGGGACATAAGCGTTGGTGCCTCTTCCCTACCAACACTCCCAGAGAGCTGATCAAAGTGACGCGAGAAGAGGGAGGGAACCAGCAGGATGAGGCTATCACTTGGTTCAACGTCATCTATCCCAGGACGCAGCTCCCCACCTGGCCCCGGGAATTCAAACCCCTGGAAATCTTACAGAAAGCAGGAGAGACCGTCTTTGTGCCAGGTACAGACAAACCTCTCCAGCGAGGAACTCGGGAAGAGAAAAACACTTTTTAAACATTTATTTGTAGTAGGGATGAAGAGAATATTTGGCCTATCTGTTATAAAAAAAAAAACAACCCTATTCTGGGCTGTTTCAAAAGTGCGTTTTGAGACTATTCAGTTATTTTCTGAATGTCCACAAACATAGCACAGGATTGCACATGGTACAGGGGGCAAAACAAAACAGCGCCCGAGTTGCAGCATCACAGGAATGGGATCCCAAACTAATCTGCAGGAAACCACCAAGGCATAAAATATTAAAGGTGTTTGAGTAGTCGTAACTCTTAGACAAAAAGGATTGAGTTTATCTGCACGGCAGCAAAGTCATGACTGAATTTTGGAGCCTTGGGTGGCTTGACTGCATATGGATTTTTTTACTTCGCTGAAGGGAAAGAACTAGTTAAAGGCAGTGACACCTTCCACCCACCTCTCTGTGGTTCTGCTTCATCTTGCGTGGAGATCAAAAGCTAAAGCAAAATCTGATCAAGCTACCATTCGCTCTGAGCAGCTGCACGCTGCGTGCCCGTGATAACCGGCAGGCGAGGTGGCTCGGGGGTAAAGAGGATGAGTTCAGTGCCGAATTCTAACCTCTGCATCTTGCAGCATTTTTGTGGCCGTAGCTTCTCCCTACGCCGCTTGTCTCTAACGCACAGCTGACTTCACGTTTGAAGGGTGCCTTGTGATTGTCTTGGCACTTATTGGTGCCTCCTCAGAGCACCTTCTGTTAAGATTTTGTAGCTGTCGGGTTCCATTAAACTGTTTCCTTAGCCTTTTTATGAGGTTATAAGTGGGTTGGAAGAACACCGCTGTCTATTTTTATCCTGCGTGTGGGGGAAACAATTTTGCGTCTATTTTTAAATGAAAGGTTGGTCTGTAGTCATAAGAACCTTGCTAAATCAGCATGAAAAGTGCTCTCCAGCTTAACAGAGGGGGACTCTGTGTGCTTGGGGTTACAGCAGCTCTTGCTATTAAAGAAGCCGTCAGCAGCCAGCATGTTGCTGCCGTGTCACATCCTCGGTACTGTTGGTGAGCTGGGTAATTTGGTGGGAGCATTGAGCAGCCTTCTGTAGCAGGAATTAGTAAAGCATGGGAGCGAATGCCGAAATAAGATTGAGGAAAGGTGATGTGATGCCAAACTCACCTGGGTTTGGGAGATACGGTGCAATTTCCACCCGGGAAAAGTGGTGACGGCTGTTCTTGAACTTTCTGCAACGTAGCCAGAACTGGTGATTGGTTTTGTCTTCCTAGGTGGCTGGTGGCACGTAGTTCTCAACCTCGACGTAACCATTGCCATCACACAAAACTTTGCCAGCTATACCAACTTCCCTGTGGTGTGGCACAAGACGGTGAGAGGGAGGCCCAAACTGTCACGGAAATGGTACAGGTAAGAGCTTTCTTTCGTAGCGTTCTTTTCCTATTCTCTATTCAAAACACAGCCCCCCAAAATACCCTGTTGGTTTACATGCAGTGTTACTGTGCAAAGCCTAACCCCGACATTTCAACTTGCATTTAGGATCCTAAAGCAGGAACATCCTGAGCTGGCAGCCTTGGCTGATTCGGTTGACCTGCAGGAATCTACTGGTATTGCCTCCGATAGTTCTAGCGATTCTTCCAGCTCCTCAAGTTCCAACTCCTCAGACTCAAATTCAGAGGTAATGCTTTTGACTAGAGTAGATGATCCATGTCCTGCTGTTATACTGAGTTTTCCATATGTGATCATGGGGACTTGGCCATGCTGGGTTGGACTGGATGATCTTAAAAGTCTTTTACAACCTAAATAATTCTATGTTTCTGTGAAATTAATTGAAGCAACTGAACAAATGTGCGTGGTGGAGGAGCCCGTGGTCTTAGCAGGTTCTGTTTGCTGAAGCCCATGTTTGTATTGCTAAATGAATTTGGTTGGTTTGATCTATGCTTATATTTTATATAAATCTGTCGCTTATTTAGCTGAGGTGTGCTCGTGTACAGTGGCTACTGAAGGAATGTTTTAAAAATGGGGAGGGGGAATGACGTCCAGACCAGACACTGTCAGTTATGACAGGGGACTTTTCTAGACACTGAAGTCCTCCAGAAAACAGCACTGAGTCTGCTCTTGGAAAATCAAGCCCTTCTGGGAGAGCCCAAAGGAGCACATCCTTGTCTTGCCCCAAGCCAGCTTAGTTAGCGACAAAATCTAAGAAAATACCTGTTCCCGATTGGTTTTAAAACGCTTAATTTCAGATGTATTTCATGTATCCAATCTGAAATAGAGCATTCTTTCCACATTGATTATTTGGGGCTGCTGAGACAGCTCTTAAGGTGAATTCCACCACGCAAACAACTTACTGGCTTTCTCTGAATTCTGGTTTCGTCTCTTCACGTTTCAGTGTGACTCTGGCTCCGAGACGGAGGGGATGGTGCACCAGAGGAAAAAGAGGAGAACCTGCAGCATGATGGGCAACGGCGACACAACTTCCCAGGACGACTGCGTGAGCAAAGAGCGCAGCTCCTCCAGGTGACCCGGTGGCAACCGTTGTTTTTAAACAAGCAAACGACAACACGAGGCAGAGCTGGCAGACTTCAGACAGGGGGATTCCTCAGGGCAGAGGGATGGAGAGCGAGGGGTTCCTTACTGAATGTAAAGCAGTTGGCCAATGGTGGTATATTCCCTCCTCACTGTAAACTAAGATTCGTGATATTTTCTTTTTAATGAGGTGTTTTGCTTTATTTAATAAAAGAGTTTTATTACCTTTCCTACTTGTCTCTTCTAATAGAGACAATATTATATTTTTGTTTAATGGGAGATGTGGGATATTTTACCTGTGCTCTTCCGAGAGTACAAATGACGGGCAAACAGTTAGAGAAGACTCGGGTTTTGATGCCTTATCCAAATAGAAAACCTTCAGGTTGTACAATTTCTCTTATTTTTGCCCGGATTAGTACAGTCTGACCCGCTGCTTTATCTGTTCAAGGCAAAATTCATCCCAAACCCTAGATGTCTGTGTTGACCTATTAAAAAAAAAACAACCCACCCAAGTTTCTAGTCAGGCTAGAGGAAGAGAACATTAATCCTGCGGAACCAAGAACAGATACTGCTTAGGGTAAAGCTACTGAGGAAGGAAGTTCTCTGGGCTTGCCAGGTTAAAAGCAGCGAAATACTGGGAATCCGGGGGGTATACTGCAGGGAGGAACTTTAGAAATCCTTTGCTAAATGAAGCGTTTTTCTCACGTAGCAGAGATTTGCCAAAATTCTGAAGCCCAGTTCCCTGCTATTTGGTTAAATGCTGCTGTACCAGCTGCTGCCTGCGTTAGGGCACAGATGCCAGCGCTGCGATAACGTGCTGCCCAGCCCGCTAAAGATACGCAGTAGTCGTTTACCTGAGGAATACCGACTGGGTTCCCAGTATCATGCCTGGCTTCCCAGTACAGGGTGCTGCCTGTTTGCTCCTGTTGCCGTTTCTCTTGCTGCGGTGCGTTGCTCTCTGGTTTTCAGGAGCCTCTCGTAACTGCGTACCGTTGATTTACAAGTGCAGGGCATCGTTAAACAGTTGGAGAGAACTGTCCTGACTGCTTAGTTTGCCCTGGAGGTTTTAGCAATGTGTTACGACATTGTCAAGTCCCATTGCAGCAGCCAGCGTGACTTCAGGCGGGGAATGAGCGGCAGGAGATAACAAGACCTTAATGCACACCCCGTTTGTTTTCATTTTTTTAAAAAAACCCAACTAAAAATGCAGAGTACGTGTGCAGATCTGTTCATCTGACAACCCCTGCACATTTTTAAGTCTTTTGGACTTCAAGTTTTGAAACGAATGCCTTAAAAATGAGCCCATTGCTTTCCAGGTTTCACTCTTCCTCCTCCTGTATGCTGGTTATTTCTCGGTGAGGATGGGTGGGTGAGGATGGCTGAGCGATTAGAACCAGTTCCAAACCTAAAGCCTAAAGCTTGTACAGTTCTGTAGGAAGAATGCCCACACAATTAACCTGCATGCTGCCGTCTTTTGTCCCGCTATCGGGGCAAACAGCTATCGTTGTTTACAGGCAGTTGTACTTCTTTTGACAGGATTAGGGAATCTTGTGGAGGCCGCAGCTACCCCTGAGAGATGCCACCACCCACCTAGAGGCAGCTGCCAGTCGAAGCTCCGTTAGCCGCCGGCCAGCTCTGTTCTACCCCCTTCCGCTTCTATTTCTCACAGCCCTTAAGTTTTTGTCACTCTTCCTCGATCCAGACACCCGCCTTCGTTTATGTGCTGTCAAGGGTTGGCTCCTTGAGAACTTCTAGGGGAACGCCTGGACTCTACATTACTGTGCAATGCTTTGTCCCCCCCTGCGCCCCGAGGTGCACCGTGGTGACCCCTCCTGCTCGTCGTGGCCGAGCCCCCACGGGACTTGCACTGCCGGCGACGGCCGGGTACGGGCCCGATGCTCCGGCGCCGTCCGTTATCAGGGCTAGTTGATTCGGCAGGTGAGTTGTTCCACACTCCTTAGCGGATTCCGACTCCCGCGGCCACCGTGAGGATCAACCAACACCTTTTCTGGGCTCTGATGAGCATCGGCATCAGGCGCCTTAACCCAGCGTTCGGTGCATCCCGCAGCACCAGATCTGCTCACCAGAAGTGGCCCTCTGAGCACTCGCCTTCCACATCGCGGCTCCAACACCAGCGAGCCGGCCCCCTTACCCTCCGAAAGTTTGGGAATAGGTTGAGATCGTTTTGACCCCAAGACCTCTAATCATTCATTTTACTGGGTAAATTGCGCCGAGCGCCAGCCGTCCTGAGGGGAACTTCGGAGGGAACCAGCTACTAGATGGTTCGATCGATCTTTTTGCCCCTAGACCCAGGTCAGACGACCGATTTGCACGTCAGGACCACAACGGACCTCCACCAGAGTTTCTTCTGGCTTCGCCCTGCCCAGGCATAGTTCACCATCTTTAATGATAATTGTCATTGCTAACGACCCATCTTTGGGTAAGGACACGCCAAATATTATTTAATGGTTTGCGTAACTGGCAAGGAAGACGATGGTCANCGACTGACGCAGACCGACTCTGACGTGATAGCAGCAGTTGCTGGGCTTTACGTACCAAGCGGTTCCAGGCCGTGGGCTCCTGCAGGCCAGTGCAGTTCACAGACCTAAACTAAACGGCTATTCTTCAATGTTACGAGTTCAGACGTTTCCAGAACTTGCGGTGCCAATTTTAAAGGACTGAGAGGAGGAAGAGGAGGAGGAGGAGGAGAAGGACTATGTTGTTGGTTTATGTTTTTCTAAAGATGCCATGTGTTGTTTAAGTCCGTGTAGGTGCGTTCGTATTACGGTGGGTAAAGCTTTTCATCCCCAAGGGATCTGTTGGAGCTGCTGGGTGTTTTTAGCAGGGGTTTGTGGTGGTGGTGTGAGTGCAGAGGTCTGGCTGGCTCAAGGTGGGCTGCAAGGAAATGATCCTTATTCTTCATCTGAGCAGAAGGGAGCTGAGTTGGGGAGCTTCCTTGGGTGCGCTCCTGAGACCCAGGAGGCGGGTATTCAATCTCACTTCTGCTGCTCTTCTTTGGGAGAGGAAACTTGAAAGCAGAAGTGGCGAGCGTGCAGTAAACTGGCAATAATGCCCAGGCGCCGGTAGCAGAATGAAAAAGCAGATTGGCAGCCTTAACTGTGACTTTGTTATACGTGTTGGGTTTGATGGAGCCCAGAACGTTGCCTGTCTGGATTTTCAGTTCTGTTTTTTAACCTTGTCTCTTCCTATTTAAACACTCACTCCGTTTTTGGAGATCAGGCCATATCCTGTTGTACAAGGGAATCCTCAATACGTTTCTCAGGATGCCTGGTTCTGAATCTTCTGTGCCGGTCGCTTTGTGTAGGAGCAGCACGGTGCAGGAAGAACAGAGAGAGAGAGAGAAAGAATGAGTTTTGGTACACTCTGTAGCTGCACAGACTCCTGAGTTTCCTGTGATAGCCAGGCATAAGCAAGCACGCTTGCTTTGTAGGCTGCTGCAGATTCTTCCACAAAAAAACTTCTCCAAGTCTTGGCATTTCTGGCCGAGGTTGCCTTTTTTCTGCCCAGTTGGTCAGTCTGGGAGCCTGGATAATCCGCGTGTCCTCTCAGAGCAGGCTGCAGCTGCTGCCTCTCAGAAAAATGCGGGGGTCTGGAGAGGTGAAGGCTTGAAAGTCTCGTCTCTGTTCGGTTCCGCAGTCTTAAAATTCTACACGTGCACAAAAGCCCGGTCGCTGTGCCAGGAAAGCCACCCCTCTGGCACCAGGAGCACGGTGAGAAGATCGAGTGCAGAGTGTTCCTCTGTGCCTGTGAACTGTTCCGTGGCGTGACATAAAACCCTTTCAGATTGAAACCTGTGTTCGTTTGACATCCCTCGCAGAAAAGCGATGTTTTGGGAAGGGGCCGCAGGCATCCTGAAACCAGCAGCGCTGCGCTGACTTGTCCACGAGGCACCTTCTAAGAGGAGACAAAGGTGCGTCTGTTCAGGCTGCCAGGGAATGAGGATTCCTGGGATCTCTGGTCCTTGCCTCAGCCGAACGGGTGAGCTTCTGGCTGCGTTTTAGTAGATGAAGAGAATGCCTGCCTCGCAGGGGTGTCGTGAGGCTGAAACATAATCACTGCGTGCGATGCTTTGAAGTCGTCCTCCCACATCCTAAGACATCCAGAGCAACCCGAGACTTCCTAGCCCGGCGTTTGGTAGCTTTCTGTAGCAGCAAACACCAGGGATGTTGTTCAGCGCTTCTGGCTACGGGGTGTCCTGGGGTGGCCCTTCCAGAATTGCTGGGGGGTACAGAAACCATCGCAAAACGAGGCTTTTTGTTTTCACTAGTGTAACGGTTTGGCATTTCGGGGCCTGCTCTAAACGGGAGGTCCTGCTAGATGGGGATTTTTTTAAAAAAACACACATAGGACTAGACTAAATTCTCTCTCGTGAGGGAGTCAGCTTCGCCGGCCTTAAAGGAAAGGTGGGAGCTGGTGCTTCTCAGGCCCTGGTTACAGGCCGGGTGAATGAGGTGTGAAGTTAGAAGCTGTGCTCCCCTTGTGCCTGGCTCCAAACTTGAGGGAGGTTCACTGGGGTGAGTGGGTTTTGTGCTCTCACTTCTCCAGGCTTATCCTTGTCGGGGTATCCGTGTTTCTCGTTCTGCCCCCACGGCTTTTGTGTACTGTAGGGCCCCTGGATGGGGCAGGCTGTGCTCCAGCACCCCGAGCTGGTGGCCCCTCGTTTCCCGGGTGCTGCTCTGGTTCAGCCCCACGCTGGGGGTGCTTTATGGGCTGCCCTGTTCCACGGGATCAGGCTGGGAGAGCTGCCCCCGCTGCGTTTGGGCTGCGGGCTTCCCGACTGCACTCTGCATATCGGTGTCATCATCCCGCCTGCTCTGGTGGAAGGTGAAGAGACGTGTGAGCTCTGGCCCCGCTTTTGAGTGTGGTACAACTGAGACAGGCTTGGCTGGTAGGATGGCTCAGGAGTTCAGGAGTCAAGGAGTAACTGCCCTGTCAGGACTGGAGATGTGAACGAGGGGCACGCTGAGCTTGGCGCCTGTTCTCAGCACAAGTGCTGGGGGAGCAGGTGATGCCGAGGCAGCGCTGACGTCCCTTCCTCCCCTTCCCAGCTCAGGAACACTGGCTCCAGTTTGTCTTCTCCGTTACATTAAGCCTCTCCAAATGCTTTAGAAGAAAGACAGCAACCTCTTTGATCATTAACCGAGCTCCTTTTCCTCCCTGAATCCCCGGCCATCGCGGGGCAGGAAGCGACCGTCGACTGAATGGAATCCGAAATGCCTGCGTGGGCTGATTTTAACAGGAGGATTTTTGGCAGGCCCCTTGCAAAAGGGGGGAAGGAAAGAGCTTAACTGACCCATTTGACAGTCACACTGTCAGCTCCAGGCCCCGCCACTGCCGTTAGTCGCTTTTATCACCCCATCCAACAGAGCTGGGGTACTCTTAATCGTCTTGTTTGGATTATTGTGGTTCTGCTTTTTATTTTAAATAAAATTAATTATTTTGCATTATTGTGCCGGCCAGCCGCTTATTTTTTATATATGATCTCTTGAGAGGGAACAGTTTTTTGGAGGACGTGGAACACAGAATCCTGTGGGACAGGCGCTGTCTGCTGTCACTGAGGTGCATCTGTGTGAGCAGCGGAGATGAGGGCAGGTCCTCCCTGCTCAGTTCCCAGGCTCTGGGAGACAGAAGGAAGGTGAAGCATTTTAAGGCAGGTCTGGTAGAGGCTCCAGCAAGTTCTCCTGGTTGCTCAGCACCTTACGCTGGGAGCTGCTGTGTGCGGGGCCGGGGCTCTGTGGCAGCCCTGCAGAGCAGCTCCGCTCCCGGGAGATGGCAGCCCTGCTCCTGCAGCTCCCCCTGACACAAGGGACCTTCTGGTGGCTTTTCAGGGTTTGTCAGAAAGATGGGGACAGGCTTTTGAGCAGGGCCTGTTGGGACAGGACAAGGGAGGATGGCTTGAAAATAAAAGATAGAGAAGGAAGAAAATGATTTTAATGAGGGTGGTGAGAGCCTGGCCCAGGTTGCCCCAAGAGGTGGTCGCTGACCCATCCCTGTCCCCATTGCAGGGAGGTTGTTGGGGGCTCTGAGCAACCTGCTCTAGCTGCAGATGGCCCTGCTCCCTGCAGGGGGGTTGGACTCGATGACCTTGAAAGGTCCTTCCCACCCAAACCAGTCTGGGATTTTTATGAGTGAGCTGAGGGGAGAACCACACAGATCCCTTCTGTCCCTCCCGCGCTGCATCAGGGCAAGTTTACTCCGTCCACTTGCCCCTG
Source organism: Todus mexicanus (assembly GCA_013389965.1). Taxonomy (NCBI): domain Eukaryota; kingdom Metazoa; phylum Chordata; class Aves; order Coraciiformes; family Todidae; genus Todus; species Todus mexicanus. The sequence goes on along the minus strand of WEIS01005794.1, from coordinate 78,114 downwards.
GAGAGCCGCAGAGGGGGCAAGTGGCTGCCTCACGGGACCTGCTGGGCCTGGTTTCTGCTTTGGGGGATCATCTCCCTCAGCTCAGAGGGTCTGGCTCTCACCCCAGCTCTGGACACAGGGAGCTGAGCCTGTTGCTGGTTCTGCCAGCTCGTTGCTGCATGAATTTGGCTCAGTTTGAGCAGCTGTTCTTGCAGATGTGTCCTTGATGCTCCCGGCTGTTGCTGTCAAGACCGGGAGCGTTGTTTTTCAGAGATGCCTGAGCCCTGCAGTTCTCACGACTCCTACAAGCGTGACAAGCCTGATAGTGAATCCCTGCAGGGCCAACGGCAGAAGCTGTGAACGCTCATCTCTGGCTGCAGCTCCTGTTGGGTTCCACCCCCAGCGAGCCCCATCCTAGATGAAACTGCGAGGGCCAGCGCCTCGTGTTTTAAGGCGCTGATAAATCCTGGTGGGAGGGAGGGCAGCCTCTGAAGAGCTCTGTCTCTGCGCTGGGTTAATGCAAAGCCCCGCGTCGCTGCATTCCTGCGTGGGCAAACACCTTCTGACCGGCTTCCCACGGAGAGCCCTGGAAAATGAGCAGCGTCGGGAGGAAAAGATCAGGAGATGTGCTGGGTGTGGGCAGCGATGGAGGGCACCGCGGCCGCTGCCAACGTGCGTGTCGTGCCTAAGACCAACATGCCCCCGCCCACGAGCAGACCACAGCGGCCAGAAGAAATAGAAACCAACCTGGTGATTCAAAACTGCCTCCCCGAGCACACACGTTGTAATCACGTCGCTGGGGCTGTGCCGGGCTCTACTCAATGCTCACCCTACCCTGTCAGACAGGCTCTCTTAGAAACCCTTTGGCTGAGGCTCTTTGCTCCTTCTGCCCCTGGAAGGGTCTTCCAGAAGCTGCTTGGGAGCAAATTTCAGTCTTGCTGTACTCCAGACCTATTTATACCCCTTTGTATCGACCTGGTGGAGCAGTTTTGGCTGTCACATCCCTCCTGCTTTTCCACTACTTCCATCTATTGAGTAAAACTTCGGGACGCTGGTGGCTTCGCGAAGCTAAAGAGTAGGTTTGGACAGGAAGGGAGAAGAAGGGAATAAATATACACCAAAAGAAGATTCTGAACCAGACGGTGCCAGTCTCTGGATGTTCTGGCTGAGCTCTAGAGCAGCTCTGACGATTGGGGCCCAGGAAATGCAGGAGAAGGGAAGATAAGTACCGCGGTTGGTTGTTACTAAGAATACAATTATCCATACGCTAACGATTGCCTGCCTGATAGGATTACCAATAAAGACAAACCGCCGTGAGGATCATGGCTTCACTTCCTTCCTCCCACCCCAGGGATTTAATCCCGTCTTTGTTCGTGTTTTGTTTTTAGCCAGTCAATAAAAGACTCTGCTCTTGGAGATATCTCCAAAGCCTTTTCCCTGGAGGAAGCTTCGGGGGTGGATTCCCATCTCTGCTCCCCTCGCGTGCAGCTCGGCCAAAGCTCCGCGCTGGTTTAACGCTGGCAGGAGTAGCTTAGGCCTTCTAATTTCAGCCTGCTTTGTAAAAAGGTTGGCTAATCCTCCCAGCAGTCTCAGGAGGCAGGAAATCCTTGGTGGCAGAGGCTGGAAGGACCTGACAACCGCTTGGCCAGTCTCCTTGCCAGCTCGTGATGGCTTTTGGGCACATCCCGGTTGTTGAGCCTCGTGTTTTTCAGAAGCCCCAGCGGTGAGGTGCACCAGGGGGAGGCTCTCACAGCCCGGCTGCTCTCAGGTGCTCTCAACAAGCAGTTTGTGGCACGAACGCGGCACTGATATCGCCCGCAGGTCATGGGGAAGGTGGAGCGACGCTCTGAAGCTTGGCATGGATGCGCTGCCAGATGCTCCTCACCGAGGAGAGCCGGGACAGCCCTTGCCTTGCCCTGCCAGCTCCTCCGCTCCCCAGCCAAGGGCTAACAAGGTGTAAATGCCCGTTAAGCAGCACATGGAGGCCAGCTGACCCCCCCCAGCCTACACTGGGCTCCCTGCAGCTCACCGGGCTCCCCAAACTGGGGGTGCCTGCCTGCCCCCAGCGAGCACCCCAGGAGGCAGAGGGGAGGAGACGGAGACCTTTCCAAAAGTGCATGTGCAAAACAGTTTGGGAACTTTTTCACTCTAGGGAAGCATCTAATGAAAGATCCTCCTGTCCCGAGCCTGACACCCACCAGGCTGCTTTGCAGGAGCCTTCCTTCCCCCGGATCCCTCACTCCATACCACCCCTGGGTGCAGGTGGATGTGCAGCCCCAGGAGGAGGGAGAGAGATGGCTCTGGCTGCCGGCTCNATTCTGTGAAACTGCGAGAGGTGGGTGCTGGGGGCGGGCAGAGGGGGGGCTGTGAGCTGTGGGCTGTGTCCTGTGAGCTGTGGGCTGTATTCTGTGAGCTGTGGGCTGTGTTCTGTGTCCTGTGGGCTGTGTTCTGTGGGCAGGGCTCCTGCAGATGACGCCGGGCTCAGCCGCCCCGGGGCTGGGCGCTCAGTCGGGTCGAGCCGGGCTCGGGCAGCAGCGCAGGATGGAGGCGCTGCCCATGGACTGGTCCCTGGCCCTGCCGCTGCTCTTCACCGCCCTGGCCATCGCCCTCGCCTCCCTCTTTGTGAGGCTGCGGAGAAGCCAAGGGCAGCAGCCCCGGCAGCCGGCGGAGCCTGAGCAGCCCCGGCAGAGCCAAGCGGCGGCTGAGGAGCAGCAGGACAAGGAGGAGGAGGGGGAGAAGGAGGAGAAGGAGAAGGAAGGGAGCCGAGTGCCGGTGGAGGAGGTCGGAGCGGGCCAGGAGGGGAAGGAGGCGGCTGGAGAGAAGCGGGAGGAGGCGGCGGAGCCGGGCCCAGGGGCTGAGCCTGGCCCTGGGGCTGCAGAGAGCATCCCCCGGCAACCGGCCCCGGAGAGCATCCCCCGGCAGCTGGACCCCCAAGACATCCCCCGCAAACCGGAGCCCGAAAACATCCCTCGGCAACCAACCCCTGAAAACATCCCTCGGCAACAGGAGCCCGAAAACATCCCCCGGCAACCAACCCCGGAGAGCATCCCCCGGCAGCCGGACCCCAAAAACGTCCCCCGGCAGCCGGAGCCCGAAAACATCGCCCGGCAGCCGAGCCCGGAGAGCATCCCCAGGCATCTCCCCGCCGAGCCCCGGCAGCCGAGCCCCGAGAGCATCCCCGATCAGCCGACCCCCCAAAACATCCCCCATCAGCCGGAGCCCCAAAACATCCCCCGGCCGCCGCCCGCCGAGCCCCGGGAGGACACGGAGAGCAAGGTAAGGCCGGTTCCCTGCAGAGCCTCTCCCCATCCCCCGGCACCCTTGGGGTCCCGAAAGCCGCTGTGTCCCCGTGTCCCCCACCCCTCGCAGGGTCCCTTCCCCTCCCGATGGGTTTTCCTCCAGGACAAGTGAGGTCCCGGTAAAAGCCGGGGGTTGCCTTTGGGTCCCCGAGAGCAGCAGTGCTGGGAGGGAGTGTTGGGGGGTTCCTTCCCCCCGAGATATACTCTTAACAATAACCAAGGTAGGGAAGATTCCAGGGCAGAGAAGAGCATGTTGGTGCGAGCCTCTCCAGCCTGCGCATCCAGCCCCTGGGAGAATCTTCCTTCTCCCAGGAGCTAATCCAGGTGCTGGAGAGGGGCAGGAGGGAGCCTGTGGGTTTATTCTTCCCTTCTTCTGTGGGTTGGCAGCAAATTGTCCCCTTGCCGGCTGTCCTCGCCCAGCCCAGGGGAAGGGGCTGCCTTCCCCCTGCCTCCCAAGCTCAGCAGGACGCTGGCCCCAAGCTCTGACCCTTGGCTGAACTGGAGGGGCTGG